>JASDQU010199945.1:9191-19259 GCA_032191745.1 Picea mariana
ATAAAATATTCTATTATGTCACTCTACCTACATAGTTTCCTCTTGTAATTCCTTTGTGTTCTTATGAGAGTATCATTGGGATTTCATGCTCTAACACACATCACCTTAATATCCCATCTTCACCTAACTTGTATAAGTTTATTTCAATTAACTGATAATCTGCTTCTTTAACCACTAAAATTTTCTTCTGCGCCATTGCCATGTTTGACGGGACCATTCATGTACTTAAAAACTGCACAATGTCTGTGAAGTAGTCATCCACCATTTTAACTGCAAATAATTGTGCAACTAGAAAGATATCATCCAGATTCATTGTATCTTCTTCTAATAATATGCGTGATAAGTGATCTAGTCCTGCATTCAACTTCCATGGTTTCACAACAACTTCAAAATCATATTCCTGGAACAATAGTGACCACCTGCATATTCTCCCCCCTAACACTGGCTTGTTCACTAAGTATCTTGTGAAGAATGGTATGTGTACATCTTAAAGTGAGACCCAAATAAATAATGTCTAAACTTTTGAAGCGCATATACCATTGACAATCCATATCGTTTTGTGGTAGTGTAATTATTTTTTGTTGTTGACAACTTCCTGCTTGCAAATGCGATTGGGTGGTCCATGTTTCCTTCCCCTGGTTGAGATAATAATGTGTACAAAGCTATGGACGACACATTCACATGAACATGGAACTCCTTCTTCCAATCTCGGAAGATGAAAATCGGCGCAATCACTAATTGCTGCTTCAACGTATCCAAACCTTTCTAACAATTTTCATTCCACTAGAACTTAGCTTCTTTCTTCAACAACTTCTCCATGGGTGTTGTAATCTTTGCATAACTCTTAATGAACATTTTGTTGTATCTTGTATGAACCAAGGTTTCTCTCAATTGTCTGACTTATGTGGGTGGTTGTAAATCTAAAAGCACTGCAATCTTGACAAGATCCACTAATAAGACCTGCTTACATACCACATGGCCCAATAAAATTCCAAAAGGCACACATAAAATACATTTCTTCAAATTCAATGAGATCTGACATTGTATACATTTGTCCAACATTAACATGAGTACTTCTACGTGATCTTTCAATAGACTAAACACAATCCATTCTTCTAAGTAAACACCAAGGAACTTATGAATAAATTCCTTAAAAGATGCTACAACTACTCTTGTAAAAACTGCAGGTGCAATATTCGTCCCAAAAGGAAAGATTGTGTACTGATATATTCCCCACTCCATTGCAAAGTTAGTCTTATGTTTGTCTTCCTACACAATTCTAATTTTGTGAGATCCTGAAAATCCATCCGTGAAATGCTAGGCCTCCTTCCCTCCTACATTCTCTAGCACTTCATCTGTAAACAATGTTGGAAATGGATCATGTAGACATGCATCATTAATATTCCTTAGATATACACAAATCTCGATTCCCCCTGTCTTCTTATCTTGCACTTCCATTGGAATTATCCATTCTTATTCCACGACTGGTTCAATGATTCTTGCTTCCAACATTCGGTCTATCTCTACTTTCACCTTCTCTTTATACTCCAGGTTTAACATGTAGGGTATTTGTTTCACTGGCTTAGCATCTGGTTTCAAAGGGATACTCATTTCTCCTAACTCACCAACTATCCACTTCATCTGAGAACATAATTGGGAATAGATCCTGATAGTGTCACAGTAAATCTGCAATTTTCTCCACAGTTTCATCATTCCAATAATCTCCTATCTGTGAAAACTTTGGGTTTTCCTTTTTCCCAATATTTACTTTTCGTGTCTTTATTGGATGTGAATATGCAACAAATTCAAGCTCTGGTCATTCTACTGTGCGTTCCCCCTCAGTTTTAGGTACTTGTATATTTGGTGGATCTTCCTCATCTTTCTCTTCCTTAGAAACATTATAACATTTTAGTAATTCATGAACAATCATAGAAGTGTTGTGCGCATTACACATAGGTACTACCTCTATTGGCCCTTCTTTTGAAAAAATATTGTTTCTAATGACCTGTAAGGCTGCATCTACTAATGGGGATTCATGTTCAAATTTAAATGTTACCTTAAACCTGTGAATTATTTGGTCTCAATTTTCTTTTTCTCTTCACATTTCTAGTTCCAAGTACTAGTTCTTAGGAAATGTATCCAGTGTATGTATAAACATGTTCGTACATTCCTTCTTTGCGATCGAACTCCATATTTTTTAGCACCACTCAATATGATTTGTTGGGCCACTTATTCTTGTATATTTATGCACATTATACTCAACCTTGGTACCAATTCTTACTTGCATTATTCTTCTACACTACGACCAATCTTCCATTCCATCTTTGTGTGCAACCCACCATTTAGCTGGAGTGGCCTTCAAGACAACATCTAATGCCAACAACCTTTGTTGTTCGGGTACCTTCAACTCAAACTCCTTTACAAATGACCTTATATCATTCAATCCATAATACTTGGTTGGATCACATAATTGTGTTCCAATCCATCATAATGATCGAGTTATGTGTGCACATCGTCTAGTTGATACTTCATGCATCCTTTGTTGCCAATCTTCCAAACCTTCCTTTGAATCTGACGCAAACGAGCTAATGCTTCTCCAAATTAGCACACCATATGTAGTGGGGATAACATAGTCATCCATTCACATAGTCATATTATACAAGTTGTCAATTTCATTCCCTTTAGCTGGTTCGATGTACCTCTTTCCTTCCATCAGATCCAATGGTGCAATAAACTTCAAGTCTCCTACCTCAAATTTCATTTACCTCTTCTTCAGATTAATAATTTCTTGATTTTCAAAGGCCCATTATAACCCCATTAGTGCTGGATATGACTGACTATCATCCACAATATCGATGACTTCTAAATCTGCTACACTATGCACCCCCACCCCATCGATATTCACAGGTATCCCTATCAATCAACCAATTGGTACTATCTTATGTTGGTTTGCAATCCTTAATTGAACAAGAGACTAGATTAACTTGGGTTTCCCCATCATTTCCCGTGTCTTCTTTGGTAACACATTAACATCAGAACCCAAGTCTAAAATAATGTTATCCAAAACATATTCCCCAATTTGTGCACTTAATATGAACTCTATGTTGGTCCTCTTTTTTCGTAGTATTCGATTCACTACCCTCTATGTGGTATGAATTTACCTTTCTTGTGCATAATGATCAATCATTTCACATAATGTATTTAATGCACTTTCATCTTTCATCAATTCTACGCAACTTCTCAAAAAATCTCTTAGAGTACTTTTCTTATCAAGCAACGTTTCTGGTACATTACATTCATAGACTTGAGGCATGTCGACCACAAGTGGTGCAACTAATGTTGATGCTTCCCAATCTAGTCCCAATATCTCTTTTCTTATCCTATGATATGTCTCCTTTTCTTCCTGAGGGTCAAATGTCAACATAGGTCCTCTTGATTTCGTCACCCATTACTCAACCTCCCTCCCTCCATTCGTCGCATCAGCGCATGTTCTAGCTCCTTCATGCGTGACAACTAGTATTCTAGGTCCTTCATTGCGTTTTTCAACAGATATCTTCTGTACGTTTTGATTTGGGTTCGGGTTTTGATTCCCTCTTGCCTGCCACTTCGCAAGTAGTTGAGGACAATCTTTTGTTGCATGATCTAGTGCTCTAAAATATGTGCAGGTTGTACAAGGATTTGGGGAGTCATGAGCTAAGTGTCCCAGTTGATTACAATTGTAACATATTATTGGTCATCTACCTCCTCTGCCAAAATTTCCACTTCCTCGACCTCTGCCAAATCCTTCTCGGTTTCCTAGATTAAAGCCTCTCTTATTGTTACACTATGGACCACTCCCTTTTATCATAGAATTCTCCTCCTGAATCCTATACATATCTGAAGTGCACTCTTTCATTAAATCAAAAGCATGATAATCCTTCTCTTCATGCCCGAATGACTTGCAAAAGTTACAAAATAAGTTCCTTGGCGTACTCTGGTATTTCTGTAGTAATGCACACTCAGTCGGATGATGTCCCCATTTCTTACATGTTTCAAAGTATCCCCCTCCTGATAGTGGATTTGATGCTCCAGATGCCAAATAATGTGCAAATGTTAGGCATTCATCCTTATGGTGGCTTTCAGTCCTACAATTGTTACACCAGACTTGTTCCCGCTTCTCCTTCCCTTTTGGAAGCTCTGCTAATTGAATTGTTAAGGAAGTGAACTGTGTATGGAATTGCGCCATCCCCCCACCATATCCTATGGGAGATGATTCTAGTTCATTACAATCTCCAAAGCTTCAGACTGCAACACAACCTTTTGTTGAATTAACAGTCAACGAATGTGTGGTAGTAGTCCTACAATAAACCGTTCTTGGTGTTTTTGATCAGGGATATGACATGTCAACCTACCCATAAAATACTTAAATCTTTGATCATATTCCCACATTGACTTGTTCTGCACTTGTTTGATTTCCTTCAATTATGTGATGTACTGTGACTCAGACTTTGGCTTCTTTAACTCCTCCAACAATTCTTGTCTAATTTCTACTAAATTCCTTGCTTGTCCCATAGGTGTGGTACTTTGTAGTTTCATATACCAGAATAATGCGCGACCTCTAAAAGTTTTTTGCAATTTCCTAATATTTACAGCCTCATCCTGGATATTGTTCATAGCCTAAATTGTCTCATATACAAATAGATGTTGTTCTGGGTCCTTCAACCCAACTCCCGAGAACTCGGGAAACCTCAATGTGTTGTCTAACCCTGTCATGTTGTTTTGTGTAGTACCTCCCCTTGGCTATTCTAGTTTACTTTGACTTAGCGCATTTCTTCCACTTCTCTGGCTATTGCTACTCTATCTTCCCTTCCTAACTATAAGTTCTTTTGAAAAATCTTCAAATGTTACTTCTAATCTAGGTGATGCACATGGGGTCGTGGAATAGACACATGATCCATTATGAGTAGTAATTAATGACTCTTCTATTATAGGACTAAACTAATAATCCTCTTCCTATCCTTCTATGTGTGGTATTTCAACAATGTGGACCATTGAATAGAGTTATATCCTCTCAAAATCACTGTACGACTCTCCTTTCTCAGCCTTAGTCTTCAACCTCTTGTACCTTATTTCACTGCACAATACTCCAAACTCATATTCCTCTTCTAATACACCTTCTTTGTTTCTCTGCATCCTTAGTCTCTTCCTTCCTTTATTTCTTCTTTCATTCTTTCCTACCTTAAGACTATCCTCTGGTCATCCACTAGTTCCCCTATGTGCACGAAGCCCCTTAGAAATCAGACTCCAACGTCATCACACACTTGCTTCACAACAACATCTTTATCCAAGTACCCAATGATTTCATAAACCTTCTGCACTAACCCTTAAATAAATCCCTCTCTGCAACACTATATGACTGTGTATAATCTATTGAAAATTCCATGATATAACCTCTCAGTATGTTGTTCAACCAGAAATCAACTGCATGGGAAGTCTTGTTACTTACAGAGTTCAATGTCTTATCAACTCAGTCCAGTTCCTCGGCATTGCAGTTTGGTACCTTCCATTATTCTCCACTAATATTTTTAACCACTCAGTTAAGATAATCAAAAATTTGCCAAAAAAAAATCTCATGTAGCTCTGTGTACACATTCCTTTGCATCCATTGCTTGTCACTCATCTGAGGGTTTATATTCTCTTTCTGAGCAAATTCGTGTTCCTCCCTTTCTGTCAATTTGATGATCTCTTTCTTAGTTGACCTCCAAAACATTCCCTCAATCACAAATTTTGGGTCCTGGCAACAAAACCATTTGTTGGTGCACGGTTGTAAGACCCTAGGTTCAAGTTATCTAACCAACAAAACTCTTCAGATACCGACCCTTTTAGCATCGCCTGCATACAAGTGAAGTCTCACCTGAGGTGTCTACTGGGACTGCAAAAACCAAGTTTATGAAGGGATAAGGGGATGTGAGGCCATTAACATGTTCATTTGTACTTATCTACCTTGTGCGTCGTACTCTTTGTCCCTTTTCCCTTGATTAATTAGTAAAATTTAATTATGCAACACCATTGTGACATAGATTGCAATATAAACTATTCACTACAATATCCATCATTATTGCACATCAATCATCTAATAAAAAAATCTAGATCTATTTATGCATAAATATAATATTCATGAACCATCGCATGAAAAGACATTCAGACACGAAATTTAACATGGTTCACCCAAACTTTGGGCTATGTCCACAACGATTGGATTCTTTATTATGCTTTGTGAAATCATCTCAGGCTTGCGCACTATTCTTACAATAGATACATCATTATGTACTTCTCCATCCTGCCTATCCACTCTGTAGTGCAAGACCCCCTCTTCAAACCGTCCCTAAACCTTCAGACACAGAATCTCTCTCTTGTTCTCAGTCTATTCTCTCAACCTCCACCTATCATCAACTCAACTTTCAACACAACTTCAACACAAATTCAACAACCTATTATACCTGACCCATTACATATTTATACATAGAATTTAGGGCTCAAAACCCTATTCGATTATCCCAAAAACCCTATGACAACTCATGACAGCTCATTGTTCAGGATTTCTTTTTCTATCGTTTCACCTGCATCTTTCTTTTATACTCCCGACTATTGTTGTTCTTACTTTTGCACGCGGCCTCATTCTTCGTTCTTCAAACTACCTGTCCAACACACTCATAAAAACCTTGCCTTGTCTTGAAGGAAGTATTCTAGGTATCTTCTTCTTTGATTCGTACCACGTGATATCTTGATTTCAAATCCAACTTAGTGAAATACTTGGTATGCTGCAACTGGTCCAACAGATCATCGATCCTTGGCAGGGGGCATTGATTCTTTAGTGTAATCATGTTCAATGATCTGTAATTGATACACATTCTCCAAGTCCCATCCTTCTTGGGAACAATTATGATGGGTGACCCATGAGGTGAGGTACTTGGTTGAATCACATCCTGCTCCAACATTTGTTGCAACTGCTTCTTTACTTTATTTCTTCCAGAACGGACTGTCTATACATCCCAATATTCAGCAAGGGGGAGTCTGGAAATAATTGGATTTCATGCACCACTTCCCTCTTAGGTGGTATCCCTTTAGGCTCTTGGAAGACTCCTTTGTATTCCTATAGAAACTCCTCCAATTGATGTTTCATGCCTTCACTCTCATTGACTCATCATCAAACTAATTTTCTCTTAAGAAAAAAAAAACATATTTCTTACTAGAACTAATCAACTTCTTGGCTTGGTTGTCACTTACCAACAAGATATTTGACTTGCCTTTATGCTATTTGATGATGTAGGACTTCCCATCCTTGATCAATCAGTATTGGTTGGCTCTCCGAATGAATATTTCATCCCTCATATACATGTAAGAGATTCCAAACACTACTCCACATACAACAATGGGTACTACATCCAATTCCACTTCATCAATAAAATCAACACTTATAGGAAATTTAATCTTACGCTGTTTTTTTACTTTTATCTATGCATCCTTGTTTACCCAATCCAATGGATAGGGGCTAGGATGATTGTGAACCTCCAATTCAAGCATGCTGACTAGATATGTTGCTATGATATTAGCGTGTGAACGAGAGTCAAATAGAGCATCTATCTTGGTCTTCTTGACCTAAATCTTGATGTGGAAGAGCTTGGTCATCCCTTTCTCTTCCTCATGATGAAGGATACTCAGATTCACCTCCTTCTGCACAAATGTGCAGACAATATTTTCATCCACATTCGAGCTACTTTCAACGCGATTGCTTGAATCTATGGCTAAAAGGTTCTTTTCTTTCCGTCCTTCTTACGATTCTTTGGGTTCAACTCTGGATGCAGTTTCTAATATTTTTCGTTGGTGTGGCCATCAATGTTGCAA
Organism: Picea mariana; assembly: GCA_032191745.1. Classification (NCBI taxonomy): domain Eukaryota; kingdom Viridiplantae; phylum Streptophyta; class Pinopsida; order Pinales; family Pinaceae; genus Picea; species Picea mariana. The sequence goes on from JASDQU010199945.1 coordinate 17,076, forward strand.
TGATTGTAATGGTTTCTAGGATCTTTTCTCTGTTGTGCAGTGGCTATTGTATTCTTATATTTTCTCCCTTTCTACTTATTTTTCCCCTCCTTGGAGGCTTCCTGGTGCTCTTTCTACTTCGAACCACTTGGCTATTGATTTTCTCTAACAACCCTCAGTATACTTTGATACCATGTTGAATTTACCCTACCCAACACCTGGCAATTAGTTCAAAATAAATCACTTATTGAATTAGAACATAGTTGATTAATCAACTAAACATGCAGTGGAAGCATAAACAAGGAAACCAAAATTATCACATGCAAGACACTAATATTTTCGGGTAAACTACCCCTGGAAAAAACTTGGATGGAAAACCATTCCTAAGATGATTTTATTAAGGTCAAATCAGGGCTATCGTAACAGGGAAAATGGCCCGCTAAGAGAATATACAATGTAGACAAACTTGCCAATTCCTGTGTTGTTATACGACCTTGTACCAACATGATTTTCAAGGTGTACACACCTTTCATTCTTCAAACCTAGGTACATACGTGACTATCTCCACTAAGACCCGCATACATGTATGGAAACTCTATACGATAACTTCCCTACAAGACAACCCTTTCATGTGGCTTCTATCACCTGAAACCCACCTGCGACTACCTATGCTCTATCTTCTCCTTGACTTGTATGGCCTCTTGATGAAAGTCCTTCTCCACCTATCCAAGGTATTGAATCACGATCCTTCGTTATACAACCCTCTCGGCATCAACACTTGGAATAAATCTATTCACCCAACCAATGAGATCTCCTCACTCTTGTGTAAGAAAAAGTCTTTCTTTGCTTCTACACTATCCACACTATAAAAATTCCTTCTTTTCTATCCCCGAACTTGGTCTCTCACCAAAATATTCAACCTTGATCTCTCACCAAAGTCTCCTATGTCGACTCCCTAAACACAAGTCTCTCATAAGTGTATCTCACACACGTGTATTTCTCCTTCACCCTAGCCTTTCTTTTATGATCATGAGTTATAATCTAAACCTAATCTCCAAAGTGATTGATGGTTTAGATTACTTATCACACCCAATTAAGATTTACATTCTTACATTACATGCTAATTACTTTTAGCACTTTCCTTAAATAACTCAATTCACTAATAAAAACACTTTTACTTTAATTATTCCTTTAACTGAATTCAACTCAAGGGTAGAAGGGTTTCGATGACTTCCACATGCCAGACACATGCCAATGTGGAAGTGCCTATCCGATGCTACCACTAACATCAAAACTCCCTCTTAGTGAGGAAGGTACTTCTCCCACCTGGATTTGGATTTGTCTTCGCTACCAGATATTTTTCCATGGTTGCTTTCCAATCCACCTGATTGGTCGCTTCCTTTGACACCGAATTTATCCATTCCATCTCACTCTGACCTATATATGAATACTCACTACCTCTGAATATGATCCTAAAATATTCCTTCTTATGAGCATCCTACATGGACATCTCGTACCATGACTCATGTCTGATATACATGGAACACTACTACATATGGGTGGATTATTCCATGAAAAGTTTCCACGCTTCCACTAGTTTCATCATTTTTTTTAAACAGGGCAGGATTTTTGTGGATATTGCCACAAAATTTCGTCACAATATCGACGAAAATATTAATTTAACTTAGTTGGGATTTTCGTCGCTATAGCGACGAAATTTCGTGGCAATAGAGACAAAATTTTTGCTTATTTCATTGGTCGGTGTTAACGACTAGTTGCCTATTTTATCTATATATACGTGACTTTAAGAGACTTTGCGACACAATTGCTATAGTTGCGACATTGTTCTTGGCTTTTGTTTGAGCTGTTTATTTTTTCCTTCACCCACCGGTTGAACAAATCCAATTCTCGATCTACATAGCTCGGATTTTGAACTTGCAAGGTTAGTATGCTATTTTTTATTGATGTACTCATTTAACTTGTAATTTTTTTTCAAATGTCCAAATTGCATTTAACTTGTTTTTTCCTTAATATATTATAATATGTGTAGTACCATATTTCATGTCTTTGGTTTTTGGATCTAGTTAGTATTTTCTATGGAAGAAGGGTATGTGGATTCCATAATATTCTAGGTTTATTGAATCCACATACCCTTTTCCCTTCAATTGTAGATATAATCTCTCTCTCTCTTTTCATTGATAAAGA
>JASDQU010199946.1:2343-12807 GCA_032191745.1 Picea mariana
CCCCTTCACCCACATTTGTGAATGAAAAAGTTGCTCCTCCTCTTGGGGATCTATTGGTTCTTCTGGTTGAATTGTTGTGGTTGAGACAATAGCAGGGGGGTCTGCATCAATGATCTATCCTTTACGAGTATTTTCAGAATCAAATTTTGAATCAAGGTTTGGCTCCTTGTCTTTGATATCAGTCACCAATGACTATTTTGAGAGACATTGATTGGTGTTGTGCCAATAGATTTTGTGGAAATCGCACCATTTTCCGATGTCCTTCTTTGTCTTCACGTGAACCTTCTTTTCCTATGGCTTGGACTGGTTTTTGGGAGACTATTTGTTAGGTTCATCTTTGTCATACTTTGGTTTTTGTAGATGTGCATACCCAAACTCCTGTTTGCTCTAGTGCTTAAATTTATGCTCTATTTTAACAGCATATTGTTAAGCAGCACCGAGTGATGAGATTTCCAGAAAATCCATTTCAGTTTGGATGTATCTATGTAGACCCCGACGATATTTCAGAACCAAATGTCATTCAGATTCTTTGATACACATCCTGGTGCACAAGGTATGGAAGGTATTGGTGAACTGTGGAACTTCTTGGGCCCTCTCTTACCGTAGTGTGGTCCATCTCATGTATTGGTTCTCAAACTTGCCAACAGGGTAATATTGTTCTTTTACCACATCCACAAAAAAATACCAAGTGAGCTCGACCCCAAATATTCCAGACTCCTCTGTTGAAATTTTCTCTTGGTAAGTTTCCCACCAATGTTTGACATGAGGGATTTCTTTAAGGAGTGCGAAGGTGATCATTTCTCTGTCGAAAAAATTGTGAATAGAGAAATACGCTTCTTGTAGATTTAACCATTTTTCTAGCGCTTCTGCATCTATCTATCCTTCAAATGCAGGAATATCAAAATTAACTTGTACCTTGAAAGGAGAGGTGATTCCAGAGTGGTCACTTGATGAATATGCACCTGTTTCTATTGACAGGCATTGAAGGATGTGGGAAAAATTCTCCATCATTCTGTCTCTCTGTCGTGTGAGTGCTTTCTCTAGCAACAAAATTATAGGATCATTTGCTCCGTCATTTTTATTTTCTTATGCCATTGAGGGTTTCTTGGGTGTGTGAGAGTTATTTTCCTCAAGAGAGACAAGATCGAGACCCAAATTTCTATACTGGGACCTCGTCGAGGACATGCACTAAAAAAACGATCAAGAATAGCCTGCTCTAATACCATTGATCCAGATTTAATTTCAACACAAAATGAGAGTGGAGATATAGTAAAGAAATGCATAGAGATATCGTAGATATCCAATAATATAAGATAAATGTATCAGAGGTGAAACCATAAACACATATATATATATTAACACACGATTTCTATTAATGAAAGAAATGTATAGAGACTGTAAAAATACAGAGCGAAATACTCACTAGAATGGTGACAACTTATCTCTGAGAAGAGATGTGACAGATACTCACATTGGCAAGAATATGATTACAATGAGGCTCTGAAGGAATTTTTACAATAAAAAAGAATGCCAAAAACCATAGACATCCAAAAACCTAACCCTAGGAGATGAAGCGCCAAAAGTCACGTGGGCCTTGTTTGGGAAAGTTAGTACATCAACTTCCCGAGGTCGTAACTTTTGCATACAATCTCTGTTTTAGGCATATGATAGCTTGTTTGAAAGGTATTGTCGAAGATATTAATTTTGGGGGATCAATAATTCCTTTGACAATAATTGAGAATCTTGATACATAAAAACATTCATTTAGACTCTCAAATGGCCCTGGAAGTTAAAAACTACTAAAAATAGTAAATTGTCAAAATTGCCAGAAAATTGTTTTGAGTCAGTTGGAAAAGGTGGGTGGCCACTGATATCCACCTAGATCAATCCTCCCTCCTTAGGAAGAAATGCTATCCATTGAGTTGAGTTCATGGGGGAGAGGAAAAAGCTTTTGTTGAATCTGAATATTGGTGAGGTGCTTTCCTTGTTAGAGACGTCGCGTTGCTCGGTTTGTGGAAGGCTATCACGAGCATGTGGCTGGAAGGGTTGGAACTTTTTAACCAGTCTGGATACATGATATTCTTTTTTTTATAAGGAATATTTACACTTTGCCACAATTTTCTCGACCTTCTTTTGTTGAATAAAAGGTGCTTGGGCCGAGGTTGTAGTGGTTACAGTATCCTTTTGTTCACATTTTGAATAGATTGTGAAGAAGCTGAATTTTGTAGTATGAGATACTACCTTGCGACACTTTTTAGGTGGAACAATAGTCAGAACTACCTTTGGTATTCTATAGAGATGACCAACCAGAGAAAAAATGACACTGCAGGGTTGAGACTCATAAACAACATGGCGCTTCCACATATATTGTTGGCCCAAGAAAACATCACAGACATCTAGTAGGGAAACATCACATAATTCCTCATCCATGAAGTGATGGATGTTGTATTACAATCGACATTGTTGGCTGACACAAATATCTCATCCTTGGTGAAGCCACCCGATTTTGTATGGTTGTGGGTGTGGTTTTGTTGAGAATCCCAACTATCTGACGACCTCTGTTGAGATGAGGTTCTTCTGGCTTCCGCTATCAACAATAAAATGCAGCGTGGTTTCCTTCACCCACATTTGTGAATGAAAAAGGCGCTCCACCTCTTCAAGATATGTTGGTTATTCTGGTTGAATTGTTAAGGTCGTGACAATTGTAGTGGGGTCTACATCAATGAATTTTTCTTTACTATTATTTTCAGAATTAGATTATGAATTAGGGTTAGGATCCTTGTCTTTGATCTCGTCCACCAATGACTGTTTTGAGCAACATTCATTGGTGTTGTGCCAATGTCTTTTATGGAAATCTCACCATTTTCTGGTGTCCGTCTTTATCTTCTCGTGACCCTTATTTTCCTGTGGCTTGGGCTAGTTTTTGGGAGACCATTTGTTAGGGTTGTGTTTGACATACTTTGGTTGTTGTGGATTTGCAAACCCAAACTCCCATTTTTTCTGTTTCTTAAATCTCTTCTCGATTTAACCAGCATATCGATAAGCAGCACCGAGTGATGAGATGTCTAGTAAATCCATTTCAAATTGGATCTATCAGTGTAGAGCCCCATAGTATTTCAGAACCAAATGTCATTCAGAGTATTTGATACCCATCTTGGTGCACAAGGTATGGAAGGTATTCATGAACTCTGGAACTGCTTGGCCCCTCTCTTGCCACAGTGTGGTCCATGTCATGTATTGGTCCTCATGGTTGCCAATAGGGTAATAATTTTCCTTTATCATGTCCACAAAAAATTCCCTAGTGGGCTCAGCCCCATATATTCCAGACTCATCTTTGGAACTTTGCTCCCATAAAATTTTCGACCAATGTTTGACATGAGGGAGAGCAATAAGGAGTGCGAAGGTGATCTTTTCTCTGTCAGAAAAATTGTGAATAGAGAAATACCCTTCTAGTAGATTTAACCATTTGTCTAGGGTGTCTGCATCTATTTGTCCTTAAAATATAGGAATATCAAAATTAACCTGTACGTTGAAAGGGCAGGTGCTTCCAAAGTTCCCTCTTGATGAATATGTGCATGTCGCGTGAGAGCTTGCACAAGCAATAGACTGATAGGATCATCTGCTCCATCATTTTTTATTTCTTCCACCATTGAGGGTTTTTTGGGTGTGAAATATTTATTTTACTTAAGAGAGATAAGCTCGAGACCAATTTTCTATACTCGAACCTTGTTGGGGACATACACTGAAAAACACGATCAAGAGAAGCCTGCTCTGATACCACTGATCCAAATTTATTTTCGGCACAAAATGAGAGCAGAGATATAATAAATAAATGCAGAGAGATATCACAGATATCCAATAATATAACAGAAATGTATCAGAGATAAAACCATAAAAACATATATACATTAATACACAATTTCTATTAATAAAAGAAATGTGGCAGCATAATACAGAGTGAAAGACTCGCTAGAATGGTGGCAGCGTATCTTTGAGAAGATATGTGAAGGAGAATCAAATTTGCAATAAGATGATTACAATGAGGCTCTAAAGGTCTTTTTACAATAAACAGGAATGAAAAAAACCATATACATCCAAAAAAACAACCCTAGGAGATGAAGCGCCAAAAATCATGTGAGCCCCATTTGGGCAAGTTAGTACATCAACTTCCTGGGGTCGTAACTTTTGCATACGATCTTCATTTTAGGCGTATGATAGCCCATTGGAAAGGTATCATTAAGGAGATTCATTTTTGGGGCTCAATAATGCCATATTATATCATTCAGAACCTCGATCCCAAAAAACCTTCATTTAGGCCCTCAAAATGGCCTCAGAAGTTAAAAACTGCTAAAAATAGTAAATTGCAAAAATTGCCAGAAAACTTTTTGAGCAAGTTGGAAAAGGTGGATGGCCATTGATATCCACCTAGATCAGTCCTCCCTCCTAAGGAATAAATGGTATACATTGCATTGAGTTCCCGAGGGAGAGGAAAAACTGTTTGCTGAATGTGAATCTTGGTGAGTTGCTTGCCTTTCTGGAGACGTTGAGCTGCTTGGTTTGTGGAAGGCTATCACGAGCATGTGGATGGAAGGGTTGGAACTTTTTAACTAGTCTAGATACATGAACTTATTTTGTGCATAAGGAATATTTACACTTTGCTACAATTTTGTCGACCTTCTTCTGTTGGATAGAAGGTGCTTGGGTCGAGGCTGTAGTGGTTGCAGTGTCCTTTTGTTCACCTTTTGAACAGATTGTGAAGATGCTGAGTTTTGTAGTATGAGAAAGTACCTTGTGACACTTTTTATGTGGAATAGTAATTGGAACTACCTCTGGTATTCTGTAGAGATGACCCCCCAAGGAAACAATGACATTGCGGGGTCAAGACTCATAAACAACATGGCACTTCCACATATATCGTTGGCCCAAGAGAACATAATAGACATCTATCGGGGCAACATCACATAATACCTCATCCTTGAAGCACTAGATGTTGTATGAAAATTGACATTGTTGGCTGAAACGAAGATCTCGTCCTTGGCGAAGCCACCCAATGTTGTATGGTTGCGGGTGTGGTGTTGTCGACAATCCTAACTATTTGATGACCTTTGCTGAGATGAGGTTCGTCTAGATTCCTCTATCAATAATACAATGCAGCGGGGTCCCCTTCACCCACATTTTTGAATGAAAAAGGTGCTCCCCATCTTCAGGATCTGTTGGTTCTTCTGGTTGAATTGTTGTGGTCGCGACAATAGCAGTGGGGTCTACATTAATGATTTATCCTTTACCAGTATTTTCAAAATCAAATTCTAAATTAGGGTTCGGCTCCTTGTCTTTGATATTGTCCACCAATGACTGTTCTGAGCGACATTCATTGGTGTTGTGCCAAGGACTTTTGTTGAAATTGCACCATTTTCTGGTGTCCTTCTTTGTCTTCCCGTGACCCTTCTTTTCCTGTGGCTTGGACTGGTTTTTGGGAGACTGTTTGTTCGAGCCGTCTTTGTCATACTTTGTTTGTTGCATATTTGTAGACCTGAACTACCATTTGTTCTGGTGCTTAAATCTCTGCTCAATTTTAACAACATATTGATAAGCAACACCGAGTAATGACGTGATCAGAAAATCCATTTCAGTTTGGATGTATCTGTGTAGAGCCCCACTGTATTTCAGAATGAAATTTGGTTCAAAATCTTTGATAACCATATTTGTGCGCAAGGTATAGAAGGTATTGGTGAACTCTAGAAATTCTTGGCCCCTCTCTTGCCACATTGTGGTCCATCTCATATATTGGTCCTCATAGTTGCCAATAGGGTAATATTTTTCCTTTACCACGTCCATAAAAAACTCCCAAGTGGGCTCGGCCCCATATATTTGAGGCTCCTCTGTGGAAATTTTCTCCTAGTAACTTTCCCACCAATGTTTGACACGAAGGAGATATTTAAGGAGTGCAAAGGTGATATTTTCTCTGTCGGAAAAATTGTGAAGAAAGAAATACCCTTCTAGCAGATTTAACCATTTGTTTAGGGCTTCGGCATCTATCTGTCCTTCAAATAGAGGAATATAAAAATTAACTTGTACCTTGAAAAGCAAGGTTCTTCCAAAGTAGCCACTTGATGAAGATGTGCATGTTGCTATCACCAGGCACTGAAGGATGTGGGAAAAATTCTCCATCATTTCATCCCTGTTGTGTGATAGCTTGCACAAGCAACAAACTGATAGGATAGTCTTCTTCATTATTTTTCTTTTCTTCCACCATTGAGGGTTTCATGGGTGTGCGAGAGATATTTTCCTTAAGAGAGACAATATCGACACCCAACTTGCTATACTCGAACGCCATTAGGGACATGCACTGAAAAAAATGATCAAGAGTAGCCTGCTCTGATACCACTGAACTGGATTTATTTTCGTCACGAAATGAGAGCAGAGATATAATAAAGAAATGCATAGAGATATTGCATATATCCAATAATATAATAGAAAGGTATCAGAGATGAAACCATAAACACAGATATACAGTAATACACGATTTCCATTAATGAAAGAAATATACAGAGACTGTAAAAATACAGAACGAAAGACTCGCTAGAATGGTCATAGCTTATCTCTGAGAAGAGATGTAACGACTACTCACATTTGCAAGAAGATAATTACAATGAGGATCTGAAGGCCTTTTTACAATAAACAGGATTGCCAAAAACCCTAGACATCCAAAAACCTAACCCTAAGAGATGAAGCGCCAAAATTCATGTGGGCCTCGTTTGGGTAAGTTGGTACATCAACTTCCAGGGGTCGTAACATTTGCATACGATCTTTGTTTTAGGCGCATGATAGCCCATTGGAAAGGTATCATCGAGGAGATTAATTTTGGGATAAATCATTCCTCTGGCTATCACTAAGAATCTCAATCCTGAAAAACCTTCATTTAGGCCCTCAAAATGGCCCCAGAAGTTAAAAACTACTAAAAATAGTAAATTTCCAAAATTGCCAGAAAACTATTTTGAGCCAATTGGAAAAGGTGGGTGGCCATGGATATCCTCCTTGATAAATACTCCCTCCTTAGGAATAAATGGTCTCCATTGTGTTGAGTGCTTAGGGGAGAGGAAAAAGTGTTTGTTGAATCTCAATCTTGGTGAGCTTCTTGCCTTAGTGGAGACGTCACGTTGCTTGATTTGTGGAAGGCTATCACAAGCATGTGGCTGGAAGGGTTGGACTTTTTTAAGCAATCTGAATACATGGTATTATTTTGTGTAGAAGGAAGATTTACACTTTTCTACAATTTTTCGACCTACTTCTATTGCATAGAAGGTGCCTAGGTCGAGGCTATAGTGGTTGCAGTATCCTTTTGTTCACCTTTTGAACAAATTGTGAAGAAGCTTAATTTTGTAGTATGAGATACTACCTTGAAGAAATTTTTAGGTGGAACAAGAGTCGGAACTGCCTCTGGTATTCTGTAGAGATGAACCCCCAGAGAAACAATGACACTGCAGGGTCGAGACTCATAAACAACATGGCACTTCCACATATATGCTTGGCCCAAGAGAACATCACAGACATCCAGCAGGGAAACATCACATAATACCTCATCCTTGAAGGGGTGGATGTCGTATGACAATCGACGTTGCTATCTAAAATGGATATCTCGTCCTTGGAGAAGCCACCCGATGTTGTATGGATGCAGGTGTGGTGTTGTCAACAATACCAACTATTTGACGACTGTTGTTGAGATACGGTTCTTTTGGCTTACGCTATCAATAATAAAATGCAGTGGGGTCCCCTTCAACCACATTTGTGAATGAAAAAGGTGCTTCCCCTCTTTAGGATCTGTTGGTTCTTCTTGTTGAATTGTTGCGGTCATGAAAATAGTAGTGGGGTATGCGTCAATGATTTGTCCTTTACCAGTATTTTCATAATCAAATTCTGAATCAGGTTTCAACTCCTTGTCTTTGATCTTGAGCACCAATGATTGTTTTGAGTGACATTCATCAGTGTTGTGCCAAGGGATTTTGCGGAGATCGCACCATTTTCTGGTGTCTTTGTTTGTCTTCCCATGACCCTTCTTTTCTTGTGGCTTCGATTGGTTTTTGGGAGACTATTTGTTAGGGTCATCTTTGTCATACTTTGGTTGTTGTGTATTTGCAAACCCAAAATCCCATTTGTTCTGGTGCTTCAATTTCTACTCGATTTTAACAGCATATCGATAAGCAACACCGAGTGATGAGATGTCCAAAAAATCCATTTCAGTTTGGATGTATCTGTGTAGAGCCCCATGGTATTTCAGAACCAAATGTCATTCAGAGTCTTTGATACCTAGCTTGGTGTGCAAGGTATGGAAGTTATTGGTGAACTCCGGAACTGCTTGTCCCCTCTCTTGCTATAGTGTGGTCCATTTCATGTATTGGTCCTCATAGTTGCCAACACGGTAATATTGTTCCTTTACCGCGTCCACAAAAAAATACTAAGTGGGCTCGACCCCATATATTCTATACTCCTGTGTGGAACTTTTCTACCAGTAAATTTCCCACCAATGTTTGACATAAGGGAGATCTTTAAGGAGTGTTAAGGTAATCGTTTCTTTGTCGAAAAAATTTTGAATAGAGAAATATCCTTCTAGTAGATTTAACCATTTGTCTAGGGATTCTGCATCTATCTGTCCTTCAAATACAAGAATATCAAAATTAACTTGTACCTTGAAAGGCGAGGTGCTTCCAAAGTTGTCTCTTGATGAATATGCACCAGTTTCTATCGGCAGGCATTGAAGGATGTGGGAAAAATTCTCCATCATTTCATCCCTCTGTCACATGAGAGCTTGCTCAAGCAACAGACTGATAGGATCGCCTGCTCTGTCATTTTTATTTTCTTCCACCATTGAGGGTTTCTTGGGTGTGCGAGAGAGATTGTCCTCAAGAGATACAACATCGAGACCCAACTTTCTATACTCGGACCTCATTGAAAACATGCACTAAAAAAAATGATCAAGAGTAGTCTGCTCTGATACCACTAATCCAGATTTATTTTTGGCACAAAATGAGAGCGGTGATATAATAAATAAATGCACAGGGATATCACAGATATCCAATAATATAATAGAAATGTATCAGAGATGAAACCATAAACAAATATATAAAGTAATACATGATTTATATTAATGAAATAAATGTACAGAGACTCTAAAAATACAGAGAGAAAGACTCGCTAGAATGGTGGTAGCTTATCTTTGAGAAAATATGTGACGACTACTCACATTCGCAAGAAGATGATTAAAATGAGGGTATGAAGGCATTTTTACAATAAATAGGAATTCCAAAAACCCTAGACATCCAAAATCCTAACCCTAGGAGATGAAGCACCAAAAATCATGTGAGCCCCGTTTGCGTAAGTTAGTACATCAACTTCTCGGAGTCGTAACTTTTGCATACAATCTCCGTTTTAGGAATATGATAGACTCTTGGAAAGGTATCATCGAGGAGATTAATTTGAGGTCTCAATCCTACTTTTGGAAAAAAATGAGAAGCTATATCCCCAAAAACCTTCATTCAGTCCCTTAAAATGGCCCCGAAAGTTAAAAACTACTAAAAATAGTATATTGCCAAAATTTCCAGAAAACTCTTTTGAGCCAATTGGAAAAGGTGGGTGGCCACCAATATCCACCCAGATAAATCCTCCCTCCTTAGGAATCAATGGTATCCATTCCGTTGAGTGCCCAGGGTAGAGGAAAAAGTGATTGTTGAATCTGAATCTTGGTGAGTTACTTGCCTTGTTCGAGACATCGTGCTACTCGGTTTCTGGAAGGCTATCACGAGCATATGGTTGGAAGGGTTGGAGATTTTTAACCAATCTAGAAACATGAGATTATTTTGTGTAGAAGGAATCTTTACACTTTTCTACAATTTTTTCGACCTACTTCTGTTGGATAGAAGGCGCTTGGGCCAAGGCTATAGTGGTTGTAGTATCCTTTTGTTCACCTTTTGAACAGATTGTGAAAAATATTAATTTTGTAGTATGATATGCTACCTTGCGACACTTTTTAGGTGGAACAATAGTAAGAAATACCTCTTGTATTCTATAGAGATGACCCCCCAGAGAAGCAATGACATTGCAAGGTCGATATTCATAAACAAAATGACACTTCCACATATATGGTTTTCCCAAGAGAACATCACAGACATTTGGTAGGGAAAAATCACATAATACCTCATCCTTGAAGGGATAGATGTCGTATGAAAATTGACACTGTTGGACGACACGAAGATCTTGTCCTTGGCGAATCCACCCGATGTTGTATGGTTGCAGGTGTGGTGTTGTCGACAATCCCAACTGTTTGACGAACTCTGCTAAGATGAGGTTCTTCTATATTACACTATCAACAATAAAATGTAGCGGGGTCCCCTTCACCCAAATTTGTGAATGAAAAATTCACTCCCCCTCTTCAATATCTATTCATTCTTCTAGTTGAATTACTGCGGTCGC
>JASDQU010199948.1:0-15583 GCA_032191745.1 Picea mariana
TGTGAGATGTTACGTTATTAACATCATATGTTTTAACTTAAAGAAAATCACTCTAACAAATTACACATTTTCACTGATTAAAAACATTATTTCAATAAATAACCATTATAATAAACAAAAATAAAAACATAACCATTTTAATAAAAAAATCAAATTACACATTTTCACTGATTAAAAACATTATTTCAATAAATAACCATTATAATAAACAAAAATAAAAACATAACCATTTTAATAAAAAAATCAAAACTTGTAAATCATGTCAGAAATATATTAAGTGGTCCATTTTATGTTATTAAAATCACATTATTATACAAAACAGTCAGGTAAAAAAAAATGGGCTTGAATCCTGTTAGATTTTCAAAAAAAATGGGCTTGAATCCTGTTAGATTTTCAAGGGTAGTTTGAATTTAGCATAAATCAAAGTTTCATGCATTTCAAAGCTCTACTCTAGAATTTTACCTCATTTTAGATTAACCCAAATACTCAAAAAAATCTATCAAATTTCTGAATTGACCAAAAATTTAAAAACTGATACTTATAAAACTTACAGAAAAAATAACTGATTAAGAAGATTGCTCCCTTCATAAAAGTAACTCTTCATAAAAGTAACTCTGAAGAGAAGATTGTTCTCATTCCATTATACAAATCAAACATGTAAATGATGTTAGAAATTCACTACGTAGTCGATGTTATGTTATTAAAATCGCATTATTATCAGAAAACTTATTTTAGAGTATCGATATCTCGAATTGAAGTACAATTAAATGTCAAAACCATGCAAGTTCATAAAATCAATCGCAATGGCAGAGCCGATTCCACGCCTTCTAGAAAGCCCTTTGGGAAGACCCCATAAAATCAACGGGGTCACGAAAATGAATAAATTAATGCTATAACTCAACTTTGCAACGCCTTATGAACATAGGAGCAGCTCCCCTCAYCAAATYAKMAAAGWTMSARAAGATSSAGAGCGTTGAGCTCATGCCCTGTTCYGCGACGGCGATGAAGATGAAAATATTCATCAGCTGCATGTTACTTCTCGTCAGCGTATGGGCGCGTCTGCACCTCTTAGTAGCTCAGTACAGTGGTAATGCTTTTCCCGTTTGGGATGTTTGTGGGAATAGCACATACAGAAACGGTATTGATTTCCAGCATAATCTAAACCAGGTTTTGGAATCATTGGTCGGGGACGCTTCTACGAGCGGATTCAATACTCGTGTTGAGGGGCAAAACAAGAATAGTACTGTTTATGGGCTTGTCCAGTGCAGGGGAGATTTAAATTCCTCCGATTGCAAAGGGTGGGCATCTTACGCGAAAGAAACCCTTCTTGAGAGATGCCACAGCACTTCTGGATTCATTCAAGTAGACAGCTGCTTCTTACGTTACGACAATCATAATTTTTATAACGATTATAATGGAAGTAGCCAGTTTATGAAAATTTGCAATAATATTAATGGAAGTAGCCAGTTCGGAAATACTAACGAGGAAGTACTCTCAAAACTTATTGAAAAAACTGTGCAGAGTCACACACTTTTTGCTACAGATAAATCTGAAAGCAATGATCCGGATCTGAAAGCAATCTACAGCTTAGTTCAGTGTTGGAACCTGTCCACAACAAACTACCGGTCGTGCTTGGCTGCCGGTCGGTCCATTATATCTGGTCCCGATCGGTTAATCATTTCCAGTTCGGGATGCGAAACTGGAGCTATTGGAGCACGCTACTTAAGTACGAACTGCCTTTTGCGTTACGAGAGTGATAGCTTTTTCAATTCTTCCATTATCTCGTCGCCGCCACCGCCACCGCTACCGCCATGGGAAAGTCCTCCAGTATCCGGTATCTTCTTTCACATATAGCTTACAATAATAAGTGATGTAGTGGTTTTGTTCATTTTCTGAAATAAGACAGCCAATTTACTAAGGGTTAAGTGCAAATTTGCAGGAGGCAAAAGATCAAACGTGCTTGGGATAAGTCTGGGCGTACTAGYCGCTACGCTCGGATTAATTGCAGCCATAGGCCTTKGGAAGTGGAATCTTTTTTCTCGTCGAAAACTTTGGGAAAGCGTTTCTCGAACCCGAGGTCCTGAAATTGTTAATCATTAGTGTGCGCCTGAAAATCTATTTCTTTACTGCARAAYAAATTAACGCCTTGTAAATGTTTTCSCWGGTGTCSGAGGAGAAATTAACTTATCGCCTCGTATAGCCAATCCGGAAMTTATACTCAAGTACGAGATACTGAGAGAGGCTGCGTCCAATTTTAATGAAGAAAACAAGCTCGGAGAGGGAGGTTTTGGATCCGTCTTTAAAGTGAGCGCTTAATATGATTGCTTTCTGTCCAATTAGATATTTGGAAACTGCAGCTTCCATGAAGAATATAAATAACTTTGAAGTTCATTGATCTACTATAGGGGGTTCTACCTGATGCAAGAGAGGTTGCAATTAAACGGCTGAATACAGATTCAAGGCAAGGAAACACTGAATTTCTGAATGAAGCAAATCTCATCAGTCGTGTTCAACACAGGAATCTAGTGAAATTGCTTGGTTGCTCCGTTAAAAGATCGGAAAGGTTACTAGTTTATGAATACCTCCAGAACGGCAGTCTCGACAAGATTCTATTCGGTAGCTTCTCTCTCTTAACTACTTTATCGCCTCATGGATCATGGATTTGTTAGAGTTTTTGAATGTAGCTTGCCAATGTTTTTACTTTCTGTCGTGCAATAATTACAGATAGAACAAAACGCCATTTACTTGACTGGAGAGATAGGTACGAAATCATGGTTGGAACTGCACGTGGGCTAGCCTATCTTCACGAGGAATCTGAGATTCGGATCATCCATAGAGATATTAAAGCAAGCAATATTTTGCTTGATAATAGATACAGACCCAAAATAGCAGACTTTGGTTTAGCCAAACTCTTTGGAGAAGATCAGAGCCACGTTAGCACTAGAGTTGCAGGAACTTTGTAAGAATTCTCTTTGCATTTCAATCTGTAGATGTACCCAACTTTGTTTAATAAATTACAGGATATGAACCAACTACAATTCACATATCTGACAAAGCATCGGATAATTTTAAGATATGGAGATTTCACTGTAGATGACTTTGTGCAGAGGTTACGTGGCTCCTGAGTACGCCTTACGCGGACAGCTGACAGAGAAAGCAGATGTATTCAGCTTTGGAGTACTTGTTCTTGAGATTATCAGCGGAAGAAAGAACCAGAGTTTGCCTCAACACATGGAGTTTCTCCTCGAAGCAGTATGCCTGATGTCGTTCTCATTTTTAAAGTAGAAATTTTCTAAAACGTCCATAGAATTATGGTTCTCGCTCACTAATGTTTTATGTTTTGTTAATATTGGTTAATTACCAGACATGGAGGCTGTATAACGAAGAGAGAGCATTAGAAGTTATGGATCCGACATTAGAGGGCAGTTATTCGTCTGAGGAAGCGCTTAGAGTGATCAAAATTGGTCTTCTTTGCACTCAAGGAGGTGCAGCGTTGCGTCCTTCAATGTCCCGCGTGGTGTCCATGCTGACAAGTGAGAGAGAACATCTTTCTTCACCGACAAGGCCTGTTTTCCTTGATATGGATAGTGTGGCCACACCTCACCAACTTCAACGTCTTAGAGTTATTGATCCGGACAAAGCATCTAGCAGTACAGCAACTTCTTCTACCACACATTCAGATATATTATCTGGTGCTGTTGATCCTTCATCAGGCATTCTGTCCTGCAGGTGAAAATCAGCCAACGCCTACCGTTGCGCGCGTTAATTTACTTTTTCTATATTCTAGGGAGATCAACTCCTTACTGTTTACAAACAATTTTAAGTCTAAATAGTAAATCAAAATGTTAGGTATGGATTTACATCGATACATGATAAATGTTAGGTATCCATACTTAATACTTAACATCTTTTTAAACACTTAACATCTTTTTAAACAGTTCAAATTTTATCTTCCCAAAAGATTTAGTAAAAATATTAGCAACATTTTCACTAGTATTACAATACATTAAAGCAATGTCATTAGACTGCATCTTTTCTCAAAAAAATGGAAATGATCGCATTTGGTTATCATAACTTTCCTTTGTTCTTCTTCAACATCTTGAAGTAGTCTTCTCAACCAAACCAGGGATGATTTTAAGGATGTAAATTTATTTTAAAATGTAGAAACCTTGGCGAATATCACTAATCCTTCATATGTCCAATATTTTTTAAAAAATATTCAAATTTCTAAGTATTTGATATAGTTTTTATAATATTCAACTTCAAGAGTTGTTGCAAACAATGCTTTATATTCTTCGTTAGTGGATGACAAAGGTACAATAGGTTGCTTCTTACTACTCCATAAAACAATCCAGGATCCAATGCTAAAGGCATAACCTGTAGTAGATCTCCTATCATACGGATTTGCCAACCCAATCTGAAGCTAGTAACCTATCAGCTCAACATCGAATGAATCAGTATATTTAATACCATAATCAATTGTGCTTTTGAGATACCTGATTACTTCTTTCACTGCATTCCAATGGTTTTCTAGCGGTTTTGTCATAAATTCACTTAACACACTTATACTATGTCAAATCTCGTTGTAGTGACATAGTTCAAGCTTTGTATCATTTACCTCCTTCGAACTCCTTTGAAACATAAGAAACTTTACACTTATCCATTTTAAACTTCTTAAGTACTTCTTTGACATATTTATATTGAGAGACAAAGGTTTGGTTAACATTTCTTCAAATTTCAAGATCTAGGCAATAATGTAACTCACCAAAATCTTTCATTTCAAATAACTGTCACATTTGTTTATTAATTCTGCTAATCAATTTTTCTGAATTTCCTATAACTAGCACAACAGCTAAATAGCTGTTGGTTAACCCGAAAGAATATATTAAATTGTCTTGTTGATTAACAAATAAACGGCTTCATTTATCTGGTGTTAATATTTTGATTTATGTTAATCACTTAAGTGGCAATTGAGCTATCAAAGTAATTTTTAAATATGATTAAGTAAATGTAAAAAAGTAAACACATAAAAGGATGTCTTTAGAATAACTAGGAAGTTAATGATTGAAATCACAGCCATTTATTTTATGTGACTACTAAGAATATTCCAGCCATATTTAATCCTATTCATAGAAAACTTATTAAACACTAAATTCCTATTAAATCTACCCATTATCAATAAGTGTACCCCTTTGAGCGTAATAATTAAATCATCAACATATAAAAAATCAATAAAACATATGCTTTTCATAAAAAGCTGTTTCCCAAAAAGAAACGTTGGCCTTGGTGGTTTGGATTCTAAAATGGCCCGCTCCAGTCGACCGAAACATGGCCACTTGACACCTATTCCTTTTGTTCTCTGTTATTGCAGTCATGGCCATCTGAGAATCTCCCTTACTCCGCCTAATCTGCTTATACAGTCGATAACCGTAGTTTGCTGTTATACTGACTCACTGACTGGTTCCTTTGCAGTGCTATATATCAAACGAGGGAATAAATACTACTCCCTGCGGCACATCGCCAGTCTCGCCTGTTCAGGTTACACACGATTAACTTTGTTTACGTATGGGACGGCTCACCTGCTCGTTAAATCTGAGCCACGCCCTTTCATAACTATCAGTGCATGACTCACTCACACTTTTACAAAAGCGCAGTCTTAACTATCAACTCAGTCGCACTCTTACAAAAGCAAAGGTTTTATTTCATGGTGGTTGTTTTATTTTGTGATGTTGTTTAAAATTTACAGTTGTAGGTCTGAATAGTTAGGTTTCTATAATCTAACTGCTGTGGGTTTATTACACGTTAAATATATTTATATTTTTAAAAATATAATTTAAATAACAAAAAATTTTAATTTTATTGAGATTTCTTTCACCAATTCATTTTATAAAATCTGTTACATCACCTTTTATAAATATTAAATTGAAACTAATTTTAAATATTAAATTGTAACTAATTTTAAAACTATTGCCAAACAATTTAAAAAAAATAGAAGAATAGAGGGATGACACGGACAAGGCTGCAGAGTCCGTCCCAAAAGGGAGTATTATTTTCCTTTAATATACTTTTAGTTAAGTGTATTGATTTATATTAAAATATTAATTTATTACAGATGTTATTTATAATATGGAAAATATTTTTGGATTTCTATTTCAAATTAAAAATTGGTTTGTCTAAATATTTTAATTTTTCAATTTTTTTATTAGATTTTCAATGAAAAACAAAATCCAGAACATATCTATTTTGCATTAGACTTGGCATTAAACCAATTATATCTCTCCCCAAAGGAAGGAAGGTTTAGATTAGCTCACACTTCCCTATGTTATAACATATTACAATGTAATATGTTTTTATTAGATTTTCAATGAAAAAAAAATTGATGGATTCATTATTTTCTCTTATTTCAATTGCATTTTGAATATATAAATGAATTTATTACTTTAAAAAATTTCAGGACACTTGAATTATACAGATTCAACCACTAAAATGTGCACTTCCAGCAATTTTAATCCCTATTTTAAGAAAAATTGATCATAAAATATGATAAAAAGAAACCCAAAAAACAAGACTATTAAAAATCTATTAAATATAGATGTAAAAATTAAATTAGTATTTTTTATCATTTCAATGACAAAATTAAATTATTAATAAATAATAATTTTGGATGTATTTAAAAAAAAGTTAACAATTGTACATGTATTAGATAATTTAAATGGTTAAATCATTGGAGGAAAACAACCTTTACACATTATGTGGTTGATTTTTGTTCAAATTATGTTGTATTTTCTATGATGTTTTAATTTTGATGTAATCAATTTTATTATGACAAACTTTATTTAAAAAAAAAAAAATATTTTGATGATGTTAGGCTTCTATATTGTTATTTTGGATAAATAGATTTAATATAAATAGGAGTAGAGGGTATGAGAAGTTTTGTCTAGAAGAATTATTATATTAGAGTTCTGCTTTGTTGGAGGTTTCCCCCTTGAAGAGGCAAGTGAACATTGTTTCCTATCAATAAAGGTATAATTTTGGTGTTGTGGTTCCATATAATTTGTTCTTCGGTTGTTATCTCTGTAGTATTTTTGTATTCTGTTGCTATCTCGGTGTTATTCTCTGAATTATTTCTCTTTTCTTCTAATATAATAGACCCGGTACCTTACAAGTGGTATCAGAGCACTTTCCTTGGAAGAAAATTGTGGGTTATTTTTTTCAGGGTAGGGACGTATTCCGACGTTTTAAAGATACAGAAATATGTCGTTAAACGCATAAACCCGCGGTTGGGGAGTAATACATGTAGGAAAAACAAGTGGTATTTAAGCACATATCTGTTGGCCACCCTTGTAACCCTTGGTGGTACCCTTTCGAGTGGTAGCGCATCAAACAACACTTGTATATGGATCGACCTATATCTCTTGAAGATCTCTATAGATACACCGATTGGCCGCTTGACTGATATAGTGCCACCAATAAAAACACTCGGGAATATACTCTCTAGTACCTGGGTAGACGGGTAGTACGGCTAAGGGAATGATCTAGCCTCCTTAGTTGATGCCCTGAGATATTAGGTCAAGTACTATTGTTGGACCTCGCACGTATATCAAAGAGCTATAGCAAAGGGAAAAACCTTGTCTATAGAACCCTTGAATACCCTAACCTTCGGGAAGGAAACATAAACAGAACAGATAAGACGTATTTCTGCGCAATTGTGCCTCCTTCATTCTGGTTGCGAAATTACTACATATTTCTTCATGTTAAGAATTTGGGCATTTCAACACTGCAGTATTCTTTAGCTTGGAGTATAAATCTGCAAGAGTTAAAAAAAAAGTATAGTGGTTTCGCCAGCGCACTTATTTGGGACATATCCCATTGGATTCCCCTTTTTTTCCTGATCGCATTTGTATCTTTCATTTTTAAGCCTTTTTTTTTCAGTGGACCCGACCCCTTCTGAGCTTCCCTATTTTTCTTCCTATCCCATTATATTCCCCTTCTCACCCTGATCGTCATGGTACCTATCACTTATAAGTCCTTTTATGTGGTCCCACCCACCCATTTTCCCTTACACTCCCCCTCTCCAAATGGCCAACACTCGCAACCAAGACCTGCAAGCTTCCATCAATCAAGCCAAGGAATCCATCCAACAAGAGACATCTAAGATTGGCTTTACCAATTTCCACCTTGCACAATTCAAGACATAACTCCACCACCAATTTGACACCACGAATGCCAAATTCATGAGCCAATTTAACACCCTCTAGCATGCTTTCAACCAGTTGTTGAACCACACTCTGATTCCTTCCTCATTGGACAAACCAGATGTTATTGATTCCTCTCATTCTCTTCATTTTCAATCCAACCCCTTTCATCGTGACCCCCATCTTCCCCACGTTGAGGTCAATAAATGTGATGGATCCGATCCCACGGGGTGGGTCACTCAAATGAAACATTATTTTTCTTTGCATGGTATCACTGATGAGTTGGCCAAACTTCGCTATGTTGTCCTCTATCTAGATCCCGAACGATGGAAATGGTGGAAATCATGTAAAAATTCACTTCATGGGTATATTACATTGACCCAGTTTGTTGCAGAGCTCTATGACCTCTTAAACACTGATACCCACTATCTCAGTTGTTTCACCAAGTTAAAATAGTCAGGAATAGTGGAAGACTTTATAACTTATTTCGAGAATTTGGCCTTTCGAACTAAGGTCATGTCATATGTGTTCTTCTGTGAATTCTTTATCAGTGGCCTAAAGGATGAAATATGATCCCAGGTTCTCATGGCACACCCTCAAACTTGGTTGAAAGCTACTAAACATGCCGAAGAGCCCCAATAAGTTGTTTTTCTCTAGAAAAAAAAACCCTCTTTTGTTCGTCACCCTCGAACCACTAATTATAACCCCCTTGTCACTCCCCTCAAGGTTCAATAATTAACTAGGGATGAAATGGATGAACACCAACTAAAGGGTCTTTGCTATAATTATGATGAAAATTATTTTTCGAGGCACAAGTGTAAGGAATAAAAAAATTTTATGGCCATTTCAAAAGATGTGACAATTCCCCTTGTTAAAGAGCCTTCCCTTCATGATGCTACCCAAGCCCGCTGACCCACCTGAAGTTGACCCACTCATTTCCTTGCATGCCCTCACTAGCTTCTCTACTCCACAAATCCTCAAGCTCATTGGCTATATTAAGTATAGGAAGGTCATCATCCTTGTTGATAGTAGTAGCACCCACAATTTTATTCATCATAACATTTCCCAAGAAACCAATTGCAATATTCGTGTTGTCAGTGATTTTCAAATCAAGATAGCCAATGGTGGGTGCATGAAATGTGGTGGGCATTGTGAAAATGTACATCTTCAAATTGGACATTACCACATGAAGTCTCATATGTTTTCCATTGACATGGGTGGTTGTGAAATTGTGCTAGGTTTTGAATGGTTACACACTTTGGGTTTCATTCTTATTTATTTTAAGGAATTAACCATGAAATTCCAATAGGAGGGACATAGGTATCAACTCCAAGGTCTCACAATTGGTTCTCCTAAGATCATCAGTTCCCATCGCATGGAAAATATCCTCAAGAAATTCCACTCTGATATTATTGCTCAACTCCATTCCATTCAAGTGGTTGAGACACCCTCTGTGCATCTTGACCTCCAAGCTATCGTCTCCAAACATCAAGTTGTTTTTTCCACTTCTTAGAGACTTCCTCCTTCTCGTGGTGTTCATGATCATTCCATCCCTCTTTTTCCTGGCAGTATTCCTCCCAATTTTCTCCCTTATCGTCATCCATTTTCCCAAAAGAATGAAATTGAGAAAATAGTATAGGAAATTCTCCAAGCAGGTGTTATCCACCCCAGTACCAACCCTTATTCTTCTCCTGTGTTCATGGTAGTCAAGAAAGAAGGTACTTGGCGCACGTGTCCTAACTTTCGTGCCATCAATAAACTCACCATCAAGGACACGTTTACCATTCCTCTCATTGATGATCTCTTGGACGAGCTGAGTGGTGCTCAATACTTCACTAAAATTGATATGCATTCTCGCTATCACCAGATACCTATGCAAGAAGTTGGCATCCCCAGGAATATCTTTCAAACTCATGAGGGTCACTATGATTTTTTGGTACTGCCCTTTGGATGGTGCAATTATGACCTAGGTGAATATCAATGGCCACCCACCTTTTCCAACTGGCTCAAAACAGTTTTCTAGCAATTTTGGTAAATTACTATTTTTAGCGGTTTTTCACTTCCAGAGCCGTTTTAAGGCCCTAAATGATGTTTTTTTGGAAAACGGCTTGCATTATGTAATTTTCTTCGATATTGCCTCCAAACTGACTATCCTCGATGATACCTTTCCAATAGGCTATCATACACATAAAACGGAGATCGCATGCAAAAGTTACGACCCCGGGAAGTTGATGTACTAACTTACCCAAATGGGGCCCATGTGACTTTTGGTGCTTCATCTCCTAGGGTTAGGTTTTTGGATGTCTAGGGTTTTTGGCATTCCTATTTATTGTAAAAAGGCCTTGAGAACCTCATTGTAATCATCGTTTTGTGAATGAGTGCAACCGTCACATCTCTTCTCAGAGATAAGCCGCCACCATTCCAACAAGATGTCTCATCCATTGCATTAGGAGAAGTTTTAGCACAACCAGGTACAGGAGACATTGACCACCCCATAGCCTTTTCTAGATGAAGTATTATACAACTGAAAGGAACTATACTACGAATGAAAGAGAAGGCTTGGCTATGGTATATGCATTGCCGAAGTTTAGACACTACTTGTTGGGAGGACATTTTAAGATGTTCACTAATCATTCTACATTAAAGTACTTAATCAAAAAGCCAGTGTTAGGGGGAAGAATATGTAGATGGCTACTACTATTCCAGGAGTATGATTTTGAAATTGTAGTCAAGCCAGGAAGAATGAATAAAGGACCTGATCACTTATATAGGTTGGAACATGGAGAGGAACCTACCAGTTTGGAGGACACACTACCAAATGCACAATTGTTGGCCATCAAAAAATTCGATGATCACTTTGCCAAGATATTTTTTTTCCTATCCACAGGAATGGAACCTCACGATTACACAGTCATTCAGAAGAAACTGTTGGTGGTTCACGCTGCAAATTTTCAACTCATAGTTGGACAGTTGTATAATATGGGACTAGACGAGATCTTGAGGAGATGTGTTATGGAGGCAGAAAGACCATTGGTTCTTGTAGAAGCCCATAAAGGCATTGTAGGAGGACACTATACAGGGAAAGCAAGAGTGTAGAAGATTATCAGAGTTGGCCTCTGGTGACCTACTTTACATAAGGATGCTAAGGAATACTACAGAGCCTGTGATGTATGCCAAATAGTAGGAAAGCCTTCTAGAAGGGATGAGATTCATTTAGCACTGCAATTAAGATTACAAGTATTCGAAAAATGGGCCATTGACTTTGTGGGACCTATTAACCCACCAGGAAGGCGCACAGGATCTAGATACATTATCAGTACGAGAGAGTATTTAACCATATAGGCATAAGCAAGAGAAGTTAAGGATTGTAGTGCAGCTACATTTGCACAGTTCATTTTTGAGGATATTATAACCAGGTTTGGGTGCCCAACGATCCTCATGAGTGATCAAGGAACACACTTCATCAACAAAACTATTGAATACTTGACTCAAGAATTTGAATTTCATCATTAGAAAAACACTCCATACCACCCACAGGTAAATGGTACAGTCGAAGCTTTCAATAAGATCTTGGAGACAACACTGACTAATATTTGTAGTGTCAACAAAGATGATTGGGATTTAAGAATTCCAACAGTATTATGGGTTTATAGAACTACTAGAAAGAAGCTGACAACACAGACTCCCTTTAAGTTAGTATATCACTTGGAAGCAGTAGTACCTATGGAATACTTGGTTCCTAGTTTAAGAATTGCAACATTCATAGGTATGGATGACACTGACGTTGTTCAAGACAAACTTGCATAGTTGTTAGAACTGGAGAAAGACATGTTTATTGCAGGATTTCATCAGCAAGCACGAAAAGAACGAGAAAAGTCTTACCATGACAGACATATTAGGAGGAAAGCATTTAAGTAGGGAGATTTGGTCCTGTTATATGACAATAAGTTCATAAATCATCCAGGGAAGTTCAGGAGACATTTTCTTTGGCCATTTGAGGTTGCCTATGTTACAGAAGGAGGAGTTGCACAGTTGAAGACCCTTAATGGACAATGGAAAGAAGGTTTGGTAAATGGGAGTCGGTTGAAATTATATTATGACAAACAGCTTCCTTACAGCTCTCCGTAAAATCAAGGAAGAAAGAGTCTAGGTATTAGGTGCAATTGAAACAGGATACCAAACACATAAAACATAGTCTGCACAAGATAGGGAGAGACAAATCAGAAAGCACGGGCTACTTCGCGTACTCTGTATTCGAAGTAAAACAAAAGGTTCGGTCTTGCAGTGACTTGGGATGAGTCACATGTGAGTGTTGGGGGCCTGTTGGCCCTTGGTTATGTAAGGAAGTGAAGATTAAGGAAGAAAACCAAAGTCTAAACTACACGGAAGGAACATAAACTGAGGAAGGGTCGAAGTGGTTAAAGAAGCAGTGAAGTAAAGGAAAATCTAGTCATTGGAAGAGAAGATCAAGTAAGACAAAGCATTAAAGAATATGGATCGTGGACAACTCTGTAAGCAGAAAAAGATATCAATGAGTTCTTTGGAGAACCTCATGGAAAAGGAGGAAGAACAAGCTGGTGAAGCCCTGAAAACACAAGTCAAGTGGACCTAGGTTTTTAGCACCTAGGGTTTTGGATCTAGGGTTTTGACACATAGACTTTGGTCATGTAATGTATAAATAAAGGTCTAGAAGACTTGGGAGGGATCGTTCTAAGTAGATTCTAGTTTGAATGTTGATGTTTGTTTATTATTGTTGTTGAGATCATTATTGAGACTATATTGTAAGATCTTCAGCTGGGTGCAAAGATCAACCCTACAGCTAGGTGCACATGGAGGGAGGGGAGAAAAAGAGAAAGAGATCTGTAGCTAAGTGAGCAAATAGAACTATATTTTTTTCATCTAATATATCAAGAAAAACAATTATGTGCATGCAGCACTAGGGAGAGGGTGAACCACATATATCTTGTTGTTATTTGTGATTGATGTTGTGTTATTTGCCATCTGTTATCATGTTATTGTATTGTTGTGTTAGATTTGAGATATAACTTGTGAAGTAAGCTTAAGAGAGGTAAATAATATCTAGATTTTTGTGTGTTGTTGTCCTAGATCCACTTTTCATTTCCTCTAGTTGTAGACACATGTGTCCTGCAACCCCCTATTGCTACTTTGGGTGAGACTGCATATGCTTCACAGGTGCTTCCGAAAGGGCCAATAGTTAGGGTTTGTTGGTGCGTTGTACGAGTTGAACCCCGAGTCTTCCCCTGTGCCAACAATATTAATCCTCAAATTAGTTTGCCAATACACAATGCTTGAAGAGCCCTTACAAAATGGGCCTCTTCCTCTACTTATAGTAGTTTGAGTAACTTTTAATAGTGTCTTCTTGGATTTTGCAAGAAGCAGTTGCATGTCCCTTAAGCTTCCCCTTCTCAATTTTTTGATAGGTATTATAACATGATGAAGATGAGGGTGGTATGAAAAACAAACAAAATAGAAGTTAGTTGGGAAAAAATTCAAATTTTCTACTTTTTATTTGTCCCTTGCATCAGCCATGCAAACTGCATGTCAACCTTCAATTGATATGACTTTGTGATACACAATTTCTTCTAGAGAAGTTGTGAGGGATGTTGAAATTTATGTAAGGGTTTTCATTTCTTGTCTTAGGTTGGCCATGAAATATTGGATCATCATTTGCGTTTTGGTCAATCAAAAGAGATGCTCCTCGATTAATTCCACTATCACCTTAGTGGTTTCTTGGGCATCCTCCTGTCTCTTTTTCATGTTTCACTAGATTTCTTCAAAAAATCCCTCTTTCGTATTTGTTTTCCCAAGCTCTTCAATGGGAGGTAAATTCCCCTTGTGCCTCAAGACTTGTGCAACCTTATGGTCCCGTTAGAATCGTATTGGTTGTGTGGTTAGAATCGTATTTGAATGGATACTTATTATAATAATTGTAAATGTTATAATTAAATATCACAACAAGCCCCACAACCATTAATTAAAATATCGACATCTCAAAATATCGACATCTCAAATTGAATAGTCAATTAAAATATCGGAATTTCTTTTTTGGTAATCAATTAAATATCACAACCACAACCATGCTTTGAATTTTCTTTGGATGTTTGTAGCCATATCAAATCCGATAATATAAGTAATCCAGTTTGGGTTATTTGTGGGAATGACGGTGCTGATTTTCACCGTTATCTAAACCAGGCTTTGGAATCAAAATTGCAATTCAACTTCATTCTGTTATGACCATGATAAGGTAAACCATATTCATATTCTTACATTGGATTTAATCTTTGGCATTTTGAAATTGAGTTTAATGGCTTTGGCATTTTGAAATGTGTAGATCATTGATTAAATTTATAAAGTTATAGAAAAAAAAAAAAAAAATTTAAAATCTAAATTCACAAAAAAACTTCAAAAATATTAAAATTAAAATACCATATCAAAAATTATTAAAATACATACAAATTATAGGGATAATTTAAAAATATCTAAATTATTTTCAAATACAGTTATTGTTTTTTTTTTTTCATAAAAGATAAAGTTAATAGATGCAAAATAACGTATTTCTATATAAATATAAATCTTCTTTAGTGTTAATATCAAATATCTGTATCCATATATACTAATTATACTAATTGATAAGATATTTTTTATGTAATTATACTAATTGATAAGATATTTTTTATGAAGCGCATTGTGAGTATAAATCTTCACCATAACATACTCATTCACAATCTATCTGCAGCAATAATAATTAGCCATATAAACCTAAATTAGAAAAGATCTAGTAGAGCTCATGCCCTGTCCTGCGACAGCAATGAAGATGAAAACATTAATCAGTTGCCCGTTACTTATCGTCTGTGTATGGATGCGTCTGCAGCTCTTAGTAGCTCCATACACTGGTGTAGATGATCCCGTTTGGACTGTTTGTGGGGATACCAAATATAATGACGATACCGATTTCCAGCGCAATCTAAACCAGGTTTTGATATCATTGGTGGGGAACGCTTCTGCGAGCGGATTCAATACTCGTGTTGAGGGGCAAAACAAGAATAGTACTGTTTATGGGCTTGTCCAGTGCAGGGGAGATTTAAATTCCTCCGATTGCAAAGGGTGGGCATCTTACGCGAAAGAAGCCCTTCTTCAGAGCTGCCACAACACTTCTGGATTCATTCAAGTAGAGAGCTGCTTCTTACGTTACGACAATCATAATTTTTATAACGATTATAATGGAAGTAGCAATAATATTACAATAATATGCAATAATATTACAAGCGTTGACGGAAATACTAACGAGGAAGTACTCTCAAAACTTATCGAAAAAACTGTGCAGAGTCACACACTTTTTGCTACAGATAAATCTGAAACCAATAATC
>JASDQU010199949.1:1055-13953 GCA_032191745.1 Picea mariana
TTCTATATATACTCGTCGGCCCTTCCAAAGGACGAGCGACAAGGCCAGAGGTGACTGTCAGCTGTGGAATTACAGGCGAAGAATATCCACGATGGGTATATCCCCTTGCTGCTCAAAACAAGGGCTCAACCGCGGGCGTGGACCAAAATGGAAGATATGATTCTCTTCAATTATATCCGAAGTCACGGAGATGGTGAATGGAGAAATCTACTAATAAGTGGAGAGGTAAATCTGTATCGAGAGGTTAAATAAGTGGACTATTAATGGAGAGGTAAATCTGTATCGAGAGGTTAAATAAGTGGAGAGATTTCGTTTTGCAGGTCTTAAGCGATGTGGAAAGAGTTGTAGATTACGTTGGACGAACTATCTTCGTCCCGACATTAAACGCGGAAACATTTCCCTAGATGAAGAGGATCTCATTGTTCGGCTTCATCGCCTTTTGGCAATCGGTATGTGGAAAATCACTGGACATGACTTATTCGTTTAGTTCTTGGGATAGGGTTTACTGAAGTTCAAAATTTTGAATGATATAAAACAGTACGGAGATTCACCTTGGAAACCTAGTTTGAAACAAGTGGACCTTTGTAACGGATTTCTCATATGGAGGATTGTAATGATTGGCATACATATTCAAACGATAATTGTAATTAATATATATTTATATATGTGTGGGGATGAATGCAGGTGGTCGCTGATAGAAGGACGACTGCCTGGACGAACAGACAACGAAATCAAGAACTACTGGAACAGTCGTCTGAGCAAGAAGCTGCTGTCGATGGACGACTCCCAGCCCAATTTGACTACGCAAGATCTCAAGTCAAGCTCACTGCAAAGTCAAAATACTCCCATCAAAACAATGGCAGTGAGATACCCTGAAATGGTAATACCAAACCCAAATAACGATTATGGCCGTAGTAATTGTAGTTCATCTGAAGCCTTCAAATTATGTAATGGTAAAGAAGGTACGAATTCCTCAAAGCCATGGTCCGACCTACTTGCTAAAGAGTCCATCGCACACGATGACTTTGATTGCACTGCCTTTGCCATGGCAGATATAGGTATCCTTGAAACAGAAGTTGAAAACTCTTCCTGTTCTATACGGAGTTTAGCAGACGAGAAACCCCCACATTCCCATTATTTTGCAAGAGATGCAGCCACTTTAGCCGAGAATTTGTTCAATCTGAATAATCAATCGTCTCCCGACTGTAATCTGCTCTCCTCTCCATCGGACTGTTTAACATATTTGGGGTTAGAAGAGTTCTACAAGGATCCATCAACATTGGCGGCAGGGACTAATGAGTTTGTATGTATCCCTTGTGATCAAAGCTATATCCAAAGCATTAACATTTTCACAGTCGCTGATGACCAAATAATAGATGAACCCATAACCGACCACATGCAAATAGGATTCATGAACTTGATTGCTTAGAGAAATCAAGCTCACAGCCGGTGAGCTTGCTATTGTTGGAATCCAGAGATGTATGGAAAGAAAAGGATACAGGCAAACTTGGTCCGCAAAACCCTATACAGATCCCGTGGGAAACATAATCGATTTATGATTTTATTAGAAATGTCATAAAAACAAATCCAGTTATGCTGGTTAAATTTGCAAATGTGGCTGAGCGAAATTTGCAGATGTGGCTGCCAGGATTTCAATTGTAAGCTTTCTGTTATATCAGATTGGAAATTCGGATGAATGTGTCTCTCTGCTTATTTGTGTGACATTGATTCGTTTTAGCGTGGGATATTTTCGGAGCTGTCGACATGGCGACAGCAAGAAAATGGAAATTAAACCATAGGGCTCTGGTTATCGGTGTCATAGATGGGATGTCTGCAGCTTTATCTTACTCTTTCGTCCATTTCACATTTGCTACAGTTGCACAGTGGCTGAATCCTTCGCCATATAGAATTCGAGCTGGGCATGCTAGCATTGAATCGTCCATTTCACATTTGCTACAGTTGCACAGCGGCTGACTCCTTCGCCGCATAGAATTCGAGCTGGGCATGCTAGCATTGAATCGAAGAGGACAACAGCTAAGAAATCCAGCGAAATTACATGGAGAGTTAATGTCAGCGCATCTTGAATATGGCCCGTTCCTTTGCCATCCACTGGATTAAGAGACCGGGGCCTGACGGAAAAGGGAGCACACACGAGGGTTTGAAGATCCATGAGCAAAAATGATGGCAGAATGTAGTACTGCATATCAGGAGCTGGAGTTCGTGTAATACTCAACATTAGAGAAATACCTTGACTATGTTAAGCTTGTGAAACTTTTGTAAATATACATGTATACTATTGATGTAAATTGCATGTTATACCCAGGTTCAGCATGGAGATCATTACATTGTCACTTAACAAACTGTCAATGTATTGTTATTCAAATAACTGCCAGACAATTAAGCTGTTAAGGAAATTGAAAATCAATGTATCACATTGAAAAACAAACATTTATTATTTATAAGTAATATTATATTTTATTTCCAACATTATTTTTCAGTATTATTCACTTAGAAAAAAATTATGAAACAAATTTATGCTTTAAACTAAGATTGAAGTGTAAAATTTGAATGACTATACAATAACATAATTATTTGAACCACCAATCAAACATCAAAAACATGCTTAAGTCAAAAGAAAGTAAGACTGAGTCAACTCATATAAATTGCTATATACCTATGCCTTATGTAGATATAATAAGCAATTATGATAAAAATTCTTACTCTTTTAAAAATTGTTTTATGTTCTTCATTTCAAAGCTAAGAAAAATTGGACAATTTTTCTTCTTTAGCTCCATAATAATTTCTTCCTATATTTATTTACAAATTGTAATAAAAATTTTAAAAATATATAAATAAAAAATTAAAACTTTTAAAAATATATAAATAAAAAAAAATAAAACTTTTAAAAGTGTATAAAAAATAAGATGAATCATGTTTAGACTAGAAAAGGATCCATGATAATCGTGGTAAAAACAATGATTTCAACCATATTATAAAACCCAAACCCAACCTCATTATAATTAGAGAATCGAGTATGGTATCCTAACCCTCGACCATAATTAAAATTTACAAGATGTGGCAGTTTTTTCTTTAGCAAGGGGAGTGCTTCATCCCAAGAGGTTTTGAGCTCACAATAAAGGGGAGAACAACGGGTTTATTTTATCATAAAACAGTAAACTTTTAGCTTAATGAGATTTGATATCTTTTCAAGAAGATATCATGAATTATATTTAATTTCAACTTCATCAATTATTTTCAATTTATATTTATATTAAATATTAAGTATCAAGATAAATCAATTATGTGATGATTTTATTATTTTCAACTTCATATTTATATTAAATATAAATATTAAGATAAATCAATTGTATGATGAATTTACTATTTTCAACTTTATATCTATATTAAATATCAAGATAAATTAATTGTATGATGATTTCATATTTAAATATATGTTTTTGAGTTTTAAATAAAAGATGGCATATCAAAATAAATCAATTGTATGATGACCTCATTATTTCTAACTTTGTCTCAAATCAAAGACAACATATCAAAATAAATCAATTGTATAATGATCTCATTATTTCCAACTACATATCTACATTAAATATCATTATTTCCAATTTCTTATCTACAATAAATATCAAGATAAATCAATTGTATGATAACCACATATTTAAGCACATACTTTTGAATCTCAAATAAAAGACAAGATATAGTATTAAAATACTATATCAAGATAAATCAATTATAGGATGACTTCATATCCAAGCACATGCTTTTGAGTGTCAAATAAAAGTCAACCTATAATGTAAAAAATATCAAGATAAATCAATTGTATAATGACCTTATATTAAAGCATGCCTCAAATAAAAGACAACTTATAGTGTAAAAAAATATCACAATAAATCAATTGTATGATGACCTTATATTTAAGCAGTATAGTGTAAAAAAATTATAAAAAAATCAATTGTGTAGTATAAAAAAATCAAAATAAATATTAAAAAAAAATCAATTGTATAGTATAAAAAAATCAAAATAAATCAATTATATGATAAATTCGTATTTAAACAAGTGTTTTTGTGTCGTTCTTTTGTGTTATGCTTTTGAGTCTCAAATAAAATACCACATATAGTGTAAAAAAGGTTACTTAATCATGGTTTACATCCACATATAGTGTAAAAAAGGTTACTTAATCATGGTTTCCATCCAAGTTAGGATGGATGAAACTAATTTTTTAAGGAGCTTCTAAAGGAAATGTAGGATTAGTTAAGGATAATTATTTAAATATCACCACAAGCATATTATAAAGAAACACTTTAAGTGTATAGGTAAAAGTATTCAACAATAAGGTAGAGTTTGAGGTTATCTTTTTTGAGATTAAAGAAATTATTTTATTTAATTTAAAAATAATTATTTTAAAGGTGATTATATTTTAAATTAAAAATATTTGAGTTTTTTTTTAAGATTTGTTAAATTAATTTTAGGTTATTTAGATTATCTAAATAAAGTTATTAATTATTATATGAGTTCCACTTTATTCATATAAAATCATTTAATTAGATAACACTATTGTCAAATAAAATTATATAACAAAAAACAATGACACAAATTCACATTAGAATAAGAAGGTATGTAGAAAGAGGAATAGATAGATGCATGGTCTTGCCACCCCATATATCCAAATAAAATCATTTAATTAGATAACACTATTGTCAAATAAAATTATATAACAAAAAACAATGACACAAATTCACATTAGAATACGAAAGTATGTAAAAAGAAGAATAGATAGGTGCCTGGTCTTGCCACCCCATATATCCTTGACTAAACATGATAATACCTTTCCCTTATCAACATTTAAGGTGTCGCACCTTTCCAAAAAAACTTAGGTGGAGGCAGTGCCTCCAAGAGGAATGTAAGACGATGGTTATTAAATCATCTAGCTTTACCAACGAAGAATGTAATCATACTACAATTATGAGCATTGGGCATTGGGCTTGTTAATATGGTGAGGATGGGTGAAGAAATCATTTGCAACAGTGTTCTCCATAGACATGGTTTGTTTGAGCTTCTCATCAACAAATCTACTAAATATGGAGGTTTGTGTTCTAGATTTCATGGTTTGGGTTTTATGAGCTTCAACTTTCACTATGGTAAGAGATGTTGCATGTGTACCAAGGTAGAAAAAAAAAAGATGACTTGGATTTGAGAACAAAGAGTGGTTAAAGGATACCATTGTTCATGGTGGACAACCTAAAAACTCATTTCAAAAGAATCTCATGCCCTTATAATCTTAAAAAATTATGATATAAAACTTTTATTTGTTGAGATTTTAGTGGTTGCCTCAAAAATCGAGATGAAAAAATATTATGAGACACTCAAAAGTTGCTTTAAGTCCATAAACTTGATGGTTGAGAATGTAGTGTGCACATATATAATGTTTTTGTTTTTTTTCTTATAGAGAGAAAAAAATATATTTTTTAATGAAAAAAATGTTTAAATGATTTCTCCATATATAAGTATTTTACTTGAGGTCGATTTCACCTTGAAATTTATTTTGGTTTTTTAATTGGGGTGGACATTGAAATTTATTTATTTCCACATTTAACATTAAATTACACATTTCCTTGATGTAAAAAGCATTTTTTAGTTATTAATTTACAAAATACAAATAAATAAAAAATTAAAGGATAAACAATTTTTTAATTAGTAAAAGTTATTGTTATTAAATTTAGATATATTATAATTTTAGGTATTGTAATAAAGTTTATTTTAACAAAAACAATTGTTAAATTATGATTAACTTTTTTTATTTTTTAAGGAAAACTTTGTAGGGAAACTCAAGGGATGTTTCACCACACTTATGTATTGTCTTCCTGGTAAACTTGTAGATGTAAATCAATGCATCTCACCCAAAGGGATTCTCACAAGACAACCCCTTGAGCTAAATTGGTACTAACTTTTTTTTGTTTTCCATGAAAAAAATCTTTATATTTAATATTTCATAAATAAAATCAAAATATACATTTTTTTAACCATATGACTAAAAAAATAGACATTGTACTTACTTCAACATGTACAAATTTAAACTAACTTATACACTAGATTAACACTCAAAATATACATTTTCTTAACCATATGACTAAAAAAATAGACATTGTACTTACTTCAACCTGTACAAATTTAAACTAACGTATACACGAGATTAACACTTTAACCTATTAAAATATAAACTTTGATTAATAGCATAATTACACTTGTCAACTACTAAATTACAAACCAATAAATAAATTACTTAAAAAATTTAAACCAAGTTAAAAATACATATTATTTTAATTAATCAATATAAAAAACATGGCATTCTAAATTACAATTTAATTAGATTTATTAATTAAATTTTATTGTAGTTTGTTAACTACAATTTATTTTAAATTGAAACATTAATATAAGTTTTGCACCAAACCATTTAGTAAAAATAAAAGTCTATCTAAATGTCACCTCTAAAAATATCATCTTCGTTAACTATATGTAGACTTTTGATAATTTATTTTAAAAACACTATAACTATATTACTATCCATCAAATTCTTAGAAACAAAAATTACACAAACCAAAACATTCTATTAGCTTCATCATCATAATGAATAGAAACTCATGACTACAGGTTTTTCCAAGCCCTCCAAAACAAATCAATAATAATCTTATTCACACTTTCAACTTTGTAAAAATAAATTATAAACAATCCATAATTTAACAATGAGATTTTATTAGTTCCTCTCTCTAATAAGAGACTATAGCATGAGATTTTAAGAGATTTTATTAGTTTCTCATAATTTTGAACCTAGAACGTTGCGAGCTAAGGCTTTCTGCATAGTTGGGTAATTTCCTTGTCTCTGAGTCATATCAATCCTATGAGTCATTATACTCCTTTAACCCACCCGAAGAGTTCCCCAGTTATCGTCAGACTATGTTTTGGACTATATCTCATCGATTCAATGCTTCCAAGTCATTTTTCATGCCTTAGAATGTTCAAGGGAAGTTTCATCCCAAATCAACCACTCTATAGTATTACCAACATTCATCCTCATGTCAGTTTGTGCTCATTTGATATATTATCTTACATCATTTTCTCGTGTCAGTTTTGTTTCAATGATGGGGGACAGATCATAGCCCTCCTTTGATGAGTTTGTTTTTTTCGACTTCAACACATTATCCGGGAATTAGACTTATAAACTAGTTAGTACCTTGGAACCTGCATACCCCAATGGTAGGTATCCTCTCTTTCGATAGTATGTTTACATCATTGGCCTCTAGTTGAATGATTCCATGAATGTTCAACTTCATCTCATTTATTCTCATTCGTTGGAATGCACTAGGGTACCTTAGGAGTCATTGTCATCATTGGTGATTTCCCTTGCAATTGTTAACTCTATACATCAATGACCAGTAATCAAGTGGTTTATACCATATTCGACATCATCACATTTATTCACGTGGCTAGAATCATACCATTTCAGGACCAGGATGAAGACCCTGGGAACCCCTTAGGAACCCACCTTTGTTACATGCCTCACCCAAGTTGCGATGGAGATTATTTGAGTACTTAGAATATTACAGTATGGCCATCATGCTAGCGATCTCACTGATATATATGTTGTCACATAGATCCACTTTGTATTAGTTTGTGGCTATGTTTTTGTCATATAGTAGCTCCACTGTGTATTCGTTTGTGGCTATGACCTGATCGCATCATGGAAGGTATGGATCCACATTTTATCTTTGGTGACCATATCCTTAGTTTGTGCTTTCATGGATTCGTAGTATATTAGTCGGCGACCATGCTTTGGGTCAGTTTATTCAAAGTATGGGTATGCCTACCTCAGGGATGATACATATGTATTGGTTAATGTTTATTTGTAGCTTCCACCCGACTCTCCTATTATAGCACCCTTCCACATATATTTTTGTAAAGTGTTTTGGCCATCAAATTTTCTTTTGAACTCACACTTTAGGGGGCATCTGTTACACACCTAAGTGTCTCACTTAAGCATCGCACTTTACCAAGTGTCGCAATTTCATTACCATGTGGGAGTATCATTTGGGTCAGTTTATTATGAGTATGGGTATTCCTACCTCAGGTATGATACATATGTATTGGTTAATGTTTGTTTGCAGATTTCGCACGACTCTCCTATTCCAACACCCTTGCACATATATTTTTGTAAAGTGTTTTGGCCATCAACTTTTCTTATGACCTCACACTTTAAGGGGCATTTGTTACAGACCTAAGTGTCGCACTTAAGCATCTCACTTTACCAAGTATCTCTATTTCATCACCATGTGGGAGTGTTTGTCATAATCCGTTGACATGTTGGAAGGAAAACCTATCATTTGGAGGTTGAAATACTATCTTTCACCTTGATTTTTTGGCCTTTTTTTTTAGTATCATCGCTCCCCTTCCCAAATGAAGAGGAGGATGAACCCTTGTCATCGGTCCTTTATTAGTTCTAGGGGAGCGATACTATCATCATGTGCTCAGTTCTAAGGAGGTGATGAAGTGGTTGCAACAATTATGCTTTATTTTGAGAGGTTGTTTCCTGGAGATTTTAGTTGGTGCGAGATACCCTCTATCCAAGGCAAGGTCAATCTTGTTTGTTTAGCTAAATCCTCATTTGATCCTATCCTCTCCTCAGAATTATCCTATGGTTTTTATGCCTCAACTCCTATATAATGAAGGCCATTCTTGGGTGAAGGGGGGGAAATAATTTTGAGTATCATACTGCTAGTCTTGTGACATTCAAAGGGTTGCCAAGGAGAGCTTGGAGGATATGATGCAATATCAACATCAAGGTTGTAAATGATTCATTACTTATTTCTTTCCATATAGTATAATTTGGCCTATTCCCCTCGTGCTTATGTTGTTCATTGTATGCATGTCTATTTTTTCCTAGTTCGATATAAATAGATCTATTTTTCTTAATAGTATATTGTGGGAGAAAGAAGTATTTTTTTTCCTTGCATTACTTCTCTTGCACCAAGAGCTTGGACATAAATATTAAGGGATAGAGAAACGAGGAAAATTGACGGAAAGGAGGTAGGTCATTTATCTCATTCTTTCACCTTCCTTTCTTGTTTTGTTTGTAAGCATATAGAATAGATTTAAAGGGAAAGTAGGGAACCATTTGTTACCTTTTGTCTTGGATCAAAGGAGTCTTGATCCAAGGGGGGTTTCACCTATCCGCAACGGAAAATTTTCCACAACACTTATGACTTAGATTAGATGAGTGTATTGTCTAGGAACATAATCACAAACTTGTCCAAGTATTCCATGAGCACTCCATTCATCAAGCACATAAAAACAATTAAGGCATTTGATAGTCCAAATGGTACTACCATGAATTCATAATGTATGCATCTTGTTTTGAATGTGGCTATTTTGACACCTTCTTCCTTTATCCTCACTTGATGATAACCTGATCTCAATTTAATATTGGAAAATATGATTGCACCTTTCAGTTGATCAAATAAATCATCAATCCTTGGAAAAGGGTATTTGTTCTTTATGGTGACCTTATTTAGTTATCTGAAATCAATACATGGTC
Source organism: Picea mariana (assembly GCA_032191745.1). Lineage (NCBI taxonomy): Eukaryota > Viridiplantae > Streptophyta > Pinopsida > Pinales > Pinaceae > Picea > Picea mariana. The sequence continues at coordinate 10,660 of JASDQU010199949.1, forward strand.
TTAAGGTTCCATCTTTCTTCTTTACAAACAACACTGGGGCACTCCAAGGTGACACACTTGGGTGTATATACCCCTTATTCAATAGTTCTTCAAGCTACATGTACAAATTTTTCAATTCTTGTGTGCCCATTATGTAAGGCATCTTGGATACTGGGGAAAATCCTGCCACCAAATCAATAGAGAAATCAATGTCTCTCTTTGGTGGAAATTATGGTATTTCTCCAAAAACATATTCAAAATCCCTTAAGTTCAAGTGGTCTTCAATGCTTGACACTTTATCTCTAGCTGCCTCTTCCATATGGGCTAAAAAAATATGACTTCCCTTCCTGAACTCTTTTTTAATTGCATATTTGAAATCTCTATAACAACTATAGCTATTGGAATGACTTGAATCTTGCTTTGTTTCCCTTCTTCATCAATACAAGTAATTGTCTTGTTGTAACAATCTAGGACAACGTGGTGTTTTTCCAACCAATGCATGCCAATTAGAAAATAATATGAACTCAATGGTATGATGTTTACATATACCTTTGTGATGAGTCCATTCATGTCTATTGGACCATCTTTAACAAACTCATTGGTTTTCCTCTTAACTCTTGTGGCTAATTGAACTAACCAAGATTTCTTATTCTTAGTCCTTTGCAAGTGAAATATTTCAACAATGTTAGAGTTTATGTAACTATGGATAGCTCTAGAATCAATTAAAATTGTTATGAGTTGGTTATCAATCTTACCTTCCACTTCAATTATGGGGGATTGATACCATGCTTGCTTGTTGTCCAAGGCCACATAAATCCTTGGCATTTTTTCTCCCATGTCTTCAACTATTTCATCCTCTTAAATGATGTGAGAAGTCCTCATTCTTTCTCCTTTGTGAGGGAAGTCCATATGTAAGCGACTTCCCTCACATTCCCAACATTGTATAAGTTTTTGCCTCGGCCTTTTTCTAAATGAATCTGCAGTCTTGTGCTCATTTTGGGTTGAATGGCTCTGTTAATTTGCTTTGTATCTTTTCTTGAAAAATGGTGGCTTAAAACCCTTCTTCCTTTGATCCTTTTTACCCTTCATCTTGTCATTCCAAGATTTTTGGAAAACCAGCCTTCCTTTGCTTTGCTTGTAAATATGTTTTTCTCTCCTTATGGCTTCTTCCAAAGTCCCGAGGTTATCATATTGTATCTTGGCATTGTATAAGGAGGGTAACCCACTTAGAAACCTTTGGATTTTGACCTTCTCATCCTTTATGAAGTCAACATATTTTAAAATTTCAAAGAACCTATTCTAATATTCATCCATTGTCGTGCTTCCCAACTTGAGTTCAAAGAACTCTTTCATATTTATTTTATAATAATTCTCAAACAAATATTTCTCTTGGAAATATCCTTTGAACTTCCTCCATGAGATCCTCTTTTTATCAAGGTGCTTGGCTTGCTTAAGTTGATCCCACCACATGGTTTCCTTTCCTTTGAAGTGGTAGTTTGCAATTCTAGCTTCTACCCTTGAGGGATTATCATGCAGCTAGAAATATTTATTCATTTCCAATAGTCAGGCCTTGGCCTCTTCTCCTTTCTTGTGCTCACTATTGAATTTAGGTGGCTTGATTTTTCTGAGTTCACCTTGCAAGATGTCTCCATCGGGACTTCTCTTATATCTCCTTACAAAAGATACACTTGGGATGCTCCCTAGCCCTGAACTTTCATGATTTCTTCTAGTGGATTACCTTGGAGAATGATGGTGCCTACCCATGCTTCTTGACTTCCTATCATTCCCATGATCATCCATTTTGCTATGGGATCTAGACGTTGTCACTTGTACAGCACTAGATGATTTATTGGTTTTAGAGTCTTTTTTAACTTGTTGATGCAACATATTCAAACTTTGAATTATCTCTTCTTGATCCTTCATAATCCTTTCATTATTTTCCCTATAGCTTTGCACTTCTTTATGCATGCTTCTCATAGTTACAGGATCATGTCTACCTCTTCTTCCATTATATTTTGGCTCATCATTTCCCATGTTGACATGTAGACCCTGACCTCTTCTTCATGGTTGTAATATCCTTGGGAATCTTCCATAATTTCATTCCTCATATAAGAACCAAAAAAAAATTCATGCACCTATAATTCTGCAAGAAATGTGCATGTAATAATTATTGTTAGAACATGCATAACATAAAACATTTCATCAATTAGAATATAGGTTATTCTTCATATCAATTTTAAAGAACACAATGCACCAATTCAAAATCTAATCCCATTAGACACACTCCTCTATAAACCAACTTTCCAATGGTTGTATGCATGCCTCATTTTGAGTTCTGAGCAAAAAGTTACAACATTCACAAGTTGCAAATTCCACTCATTTACTGCTACAGAAATTTATTTATTACTTTCTTGGAAATTTTAGTGCTCAATTAAAAATTATGGGTGGATATATGTCTTCTCCTCCTCAATACCCTTATAGATACTATTTTTTTTCTCAAATATGAGATCCGAGCTTAAATTTATGGTTCGAGAAAGTTTAGACTATTTTTCTCATTTTATCCATGTATATTGCATGTGTCTTCTTTCTCTTCCTGCACATTTTTAATTACCCATATCCAAAATATGGCTCCATGGATGTCTTATATGGTTCATAAGCTTTCCACAGACTGCTCATGTGCCCCAAATAGACTTCTGAGCAAGGAGTTATACCCTATGGAAGTAATCTAGTGTCAAAATTTTACATTAATTGTTTTAGTTGTAACTTTCTCATAGGAGCTTTGATTAGCGCCCAAAGTATATCATTAGATAGCTCTCTCCAAGTTCTTTTATTTAAGCTTCAAATTCATTGTATACCTTCTTATACGATGTTCTCATGGGTTTTTATTTCCTAAAAACATCGTTTAGGGGCTCAAAATCGCCCCACAAGTTCATGACCTTCAAAATCCCAAAAAAAATCATAGAAATTTGATTGTTTTATTGTTATAATAGCCCTTTAAATCTAATTTGTCGATCTGTAATCGGGTGAAATATGAGTTGTTGATCCACTAATCCTTTCCAAATCTCATGCATCAATTTCCATTGTTGATCGGCAACCCTAAACAATCTTGACCATTGATTTCTAACACTGCATCATCGATTGGCGATCAAAGATTTCCTTTGTAAAGCACCCTGCTTACCATTTTCACTAACACTCGATCATCGGCCATCGATCGTCAATCATTTCTCTTGGAAAAACAATATTTCCCAAAAATCTCGTCGAACCTTGACCATTGGTTATCAGTCATTGGCAAATTTCTTTGACCACTACTTGATT
>JASDQU010199950.1:1950-19258 GCA_032191745.1 Picea mariana
ATGTAAAATATTATGCAAAACAGATTAAACGTATAGTAATGAGAAGGGACGTTGTATACCTTTGGAATGATTAGATAAAGTGATAGTATGAGTTTAAATGTGGGTGATCAAGAGTGTAATAGTGGCAAAAAGTATAGGCAAAAAGGTACATTGTGCGGTCTTAACAGGTAGGTGGATTTTGTCTACGTGGGGGAACAAATAAAAAAAATGCTTGTGTCCTAAAAGACATATCGTCCTTCCTCTCAAATAACACTAGACCTTCCAAGAGCACTCAAAAGTGGAGTCTAAATCCATTGGAAGAGGAACTAGTGAAGGATGAAATAATCAATTATAATGAGGGTTAGAGGGTTCATATCTTGAAAGACATGGCGATATTTCCCAATAACCACATAAAATATGATCAAGGTGCAATTGCAACCCACAATTTCCTCCTGGGTAGATGTCCTAAATTTGGTCACTAGGTACCTCGATCAAAGTGCGACATTTAGATTTTCGGCCTCAGAAATGGGTCATGGGATGGATCCCTTCCAAGGATTGGGTGATTCAAGGGGGTACACATAGAACAACCAGACCTCAACCTTCAACCCTTCATGAGCATATTCTTGCCTTATGGTGTAGGAACACTTGACTTGGAGGATTTGAAAGCTCCCTATTTGTCAACTTCTAATGTTTGAAAATGTGAGAACTAGATAATGGGGGGTTATTTGGATGCCTACCCCCGAGATCCTACCTAGAATAAAACATTCTTTTGGCACCTCCTGTGGAGGAAACATTAGTGATTTTTTTGAAATTTTTTAGATGTGGTGGGCTGAGAGATTGGGGGTGTGAACCAATCTCATTTGAATTAAGTGGATGTGGATAATTTCTCAAGAAGTAGTGGGATGTTTCATAATTCCTTTGGAGAAAACCTACTTCAACCTCCACAATTCAAAATGGAAATTATGTGAGTGAGGAGTGACTTTGTGTGTGAGAAAGTGAAAAAAAGTATGCCAAATTTTAATAAGTTAGGTGTGAATTTGCAACATGTGGACATCTTGTGGTCCTTACAAATCTTTGTTACCTATCTTACTAAGTGTCATTGGTACAACCTTGTAGAATTTTAAAATCCCTAAAGAACTAGCATGTGGAAATATGGGTCCTTACCAATTCTTTAAACTCCCTAATGTTGTTTACACTAAGAAAGATTGAAAAAATATCCTAGATTGCAAGCATGTGGGCATGTATGGGCCCGTTACTTTGATCTTTAAACTTCCCTAGTGATGTAAAATAAGAAAGAAATTTAAAAAATCTATCCTAAGTTTGCAACATGTGGGCCTGTATGGGCCCTTACAACTTTAAGATGATTTCAAAAGAAACTAAGAGGAGCCCTAGGGGGGCTTTGTCCTCTCCTAAATATTTTTTGTCAAGGGAGATGAAATGTCCCTTTAACCACCTTTCTGATTCTCAATATTTCTCTATGGTGCAAGAGAAGAGCATACCCAATGATGAAAGTTAATTTCTGGTCCCAATGTAAGTGTTTTTATATGTGATAGCAATAATCTCAACTTAAATTTTATAAACCAAACAAGCCATCCATGTGGCAACCAAAGCAAAAGAGGAGAATATTTGGTTCTTTTTACCCCCGAAGTTCCTATGTTTAGCTAACCTTTCATGTGGTAAATGAGTCTAAGTGGAGTGCACATGTATTACAAATTGCACGAAAAGCAATAATTTGAAGTCTAGGGGCCCTCAAATCATCACAAAAACCCTTACAATTTTGAAAATATGGATATGTGTGTGGGTTACAATTCTGACAGGTGCGTAGTGGGAACACAATGCGTAGATAAAAGAAGCCTATGGGGCACAAAATGTGCTAAGTGTGTGTCTGTGGGATGGAATATCCGCGCACTTTCTGATATGCATCAGGGAAATGTTTTTTGAGTGAATTATCCTCCCCCAACTCAAAATTTTTCTTTTGATAGGTAAGGTTGGGCTTGTTTTGGTACCTGCCAGAGAAATTTATTACAAATAAGCACTCTCTAAGACCAAATAGGGTGGAATTTGATACCTTTTCCCCAGTATGGTTGCTAATCTGTTGTGTCTGTTTCATCACTTGGGTGAGAAAAACAATGACACTTGCATGCCTAGTTGGGCCTGCTAGACAAGACAAAAGTTCGTGAGTGGGTTAAACAATGCAACCAGATGTAATAAATAAACTAAAAAAACTAAGAAAATAAAAACTAGAATGCATGAGAAAATTAGAACCATAAACAATCAACCAATGACCAAGATAATTCCACCAATGAATAACTATATTAGTTGGAAAAACACCATAGAGAAAAATGAGGACTTATGGGTCCCCTCTTCCTCCTTTGGAGGGATCTTGAGTTCCCTAATGGAGAGATCTTCTTACAATGGAAGAAAAATGACAAATGATGAAGAAAATCAATGCCTACTCCCTCAAGAGGTGAGTGGAATGGCCTCTTGCAATGATGCTTGAATACTCCAAGGATAAAAGAGGATTCTCAAGGGAGAATTGAGGGAGCATAACAATACTATGAAGATCTTGGTTTCTTAGTGCACCCATGGATTTTATTTATAGTATTTCTTCAAGGCAATATATAATTGGTTCTAGGTGTGGACAAGGGGCCTTGTAGGGCACCCTTTAGTCCTTGCCCAACCCCCCATTCAGATTTATCTCAGATATGGAGGTCAAATCAGTTTGGGAGCTGGTCCATAAGTGGTTGGGGGGCGATAAGAACCATAAATGCGATGTTCACAGGAGTGCGTGACTTTTCTTGTAAATAGTCGCGCATTTGGCACATTGTGAGCTTTGATGGATTTGTTGGCCCATGCACTATGCCCGCGCTTCCTTTAATGAATTTGCACATGTCAATTTTTTCCCAATTGTATATTTTTTTCCTTTTGAAATGCATTTTAGTGTTGCAGGTGAAATAATTGTTGTTGGCATCGCTATATTTCTGTAACCATTTGTTCACAATGTTGCAGATGAAATTTCAGTGATAACAAACAGGTTCTATGGATGAAACAAACTCTGATAGATATACAGGTTGAGTATGATGATCCCATTCCAATCTATTATGATAATACAAGTGCCATCAATATCTCAAAGAACCTGGTGATGCACTCCAAGATGAAGCACATTCCAATCAAGTACCACTTTCTACGGGAATAGGTTGTAGAGAAGAACATCTCAGTTGAGTATGTGGGAACAAAATAACCAGTGGAAAACATCTTTACAAAACCTTTTCCACGTGAAGCCTTTGAGTATCTTCGCCAGAGACTTAGAGTAATTTCTACTCCAAAATGAATGTTTCTGAATGCTTATCTTATATGTCTTAGATTTACACGAGGAAGCACCATAGAGAGGACAGTTCAGGTTGGGAGATCAGTTTCAGGAAGAGTTCAGTCAGGGGGAGTATCTATAAGGATAGTTCAGTTAGGGGGAGCAACCCCAGATGGAAAGATACCATTTCCATTGATGATAAAGGGGGAGAGATTTATCAGATGCAGAGCATAGGGGCATGGTTCCAGGTGGAGCTGGTCACAGGGGGAGCATGAGTGACATGACTTCAGTATTTCATTAGAGTGTTTCCATTAATGCCAAAGGGGGATATTGTTGATTAATTGGGTTGGTTGTCATTGATGTCAACCCTTTAATAAAGTCTGATAGCACAATGGTTTGGGTAATGGACCCAAGTTTGTTTGATAGATAGTGGTATGAGTTTTGATATATTTGTAGGGTAAGACTATTCTATATGGATAGTATATGCCATTCCATTTCTGGTGGTATGTGGAACGTCGCATAAGTCTTCATGGTTAGAGAGTTATAGCCATGTGAAGTTGGAGAACCCTTATGAGTCATCTAAAAGCCCCAAAAGGTAAAAGTAGTCAAAGTGGTTGCAAAGAAGAAATTATTTAAATAATAAAGTGAAGTGATGATTTTACTATAAGTCAAAGTGGATACAAAATAAATTATTTAAATAATAAAGTTAATAGATAAATTACTAAGTGGGCAAGTGGTTAGAAGTGGGTTAGCCCTAAAATAAGGAAAGTGGGTTAAGATGGTTAGAAGGTAATTTAAATAATAAAGTGAAGTGACGAGTGTACTATAATTCAAAGTGGATACAAAATAAATTATTTAAATAATAAATTTAATGGAGAAATTACTAAGTGGACAAGTGGTTAGAAGTGGGTTAGCCCTAAAATAAGGAAAATGGGTTAAGATGGTTAGAAGGTAACCCCTTGAGGAAGCTAAATGAAAGTATAAATAAGAGGAAAGGGTCTCTCATTTTGAATCACACTTGAGAATATTGAATATCTATAAGTTACTGAGGTAACCAAAGGATATCTAAGATGAATTTTAGAGGGAAGGTGAAGTAAAGAAGACTAAAATTCAAGGGAGGATAAATTGTTTTGATGATGCTTTCTAAGGTATGTTATTTACAAGTCATCTCACCATTTTCTCAATAACGTTTTTTATAGAATCATTTAGACCATAAAATTGGGATTCCATTGAGGAAACATATCCAAGTAGCCGTGATAAAAATTTCAGCTTGTGGGTCGTTGTATTTTTGGAGTTACACTCCGTGGAAAATAGGGTTTGTGGCTAGTCCTGAAACTAGTCTAAAACACATGTTTTAGTTAAAAACTTCATAACTTCTTCATAACATACCCAAATTCAGTAAGAACAAATTTATTGATTAGAATACATTTTTTAGTATTCTTTGTACAATTTTCATATCCATACAACACATATTACATGTGGGCCACGCTCTACAAGTTCGCTCTCTAGAATAAGCCACAATTCAACAAGGTATGCCATTTTTGCTATAACTCATTTTCTGAGAGGTTCCAAGTAGTGAAACCTGGAGGAATTGCATAAAAGACACTAAATAACAGTGTGTAATATTTTCATATATTTATTTATTACATGTACATAGTTATGATTATTTCAAGTTAGGGTTGTTGACTAATCCAAAATTAGTCATGTGAGACTAAAGTAAAGTTTGATGAAAATACTAGTCTCTTGTTGTTAAAGTTAAGGAAGGTTTGCAGGTATGTGATCATATACACTAGGTCTATTACAAAGTTACAAATCAGATTTGGATGATGAAATTGATGAGGGATTTTGGTTGAGGTACATATTAGGTACATGGTTGAGACAAGTAGTTGATGAGTTGACGCATACATGAGGTGTATAGTTGATGATGTTGGTACATCTTGATGAGTCATAGTTTATGTGTATTTGATGAATGATTGGTACACATTTGGTGCATGGTTTATGCACTCATTGATGGTACAAGTTGAGGTACAGGCTGGTGCATGGTTGATGCACTTTTTTATGGTACAGGTTGATTACAAGTTGTTTGGACAGGTTATTGTGACAGGTTATTTGTACAGGTTTGATGCATGGTTGATGCATTTATTTATGGTACAGGTTGATGTATGGTATATGTTGGCATAGGTTATTGGTACCTGTTGTTACAGATTGATTACAGGTTGATTGGTATAGATTTACAACAATATATCTCACAATGATAGTGTGACAGTAGTTCCATCATTCTACTTCTACGTCAGGGCGGTTGGACGGGGCAAGGACATGTGGCTATAGCCACCTTCCGGTTGTATTTGGAGAACATAGGGGGTTGTAGCCTCTTTCTAGTTGTAGCCATAGAATTGGAGAGTTGGATCTTCCCTCGGGTTGTATCCTAAGAAACTAGGGGGTTGGAGCCTCCTTCCAATTGCAGCTGGAAAACAAAGGAAGTTGGTGCTTCCAATGAATGTAATTATTAAATACATATAAGAAAAGCATTATGTGGTTTTGTCCCTCTTTGGGGTTCCACGTAAAAACACTGGTGTAATGTGTATATGATATAATTTCTCATTTTTTCATTGCTTATTTACTCTGCAATTACTGGATGATAATGCTACATTGACATAACAGTTGCATTATATGGTTAAAAAGGATTAAATTTCTCTATTACTGATTCAACCCCTCTCTTAGTAATCCAACATAGATGAGAGCGAAGATAATGAAAAGTGATAAGTATGGTGGGAATGGACGATGACCTTTCATAAAACCAACTAGTGACAACTCACTCCTAAGGGAAAAAAATTGCTAGGGTGTTATGTCATCCCCCCAGGTATGGAAAATTCAAAAGGCATAAATTCCAAGAACATGTCATAAAGCAAAGGAGAATTAAATTCACATATTCAAATGTTTTGAGAATTAGAGTGACACATACCATGATACCCAGAATCATTACCTCATGGAGCAAGATCCATTTTTACTTTAGGACCAAGACGATGGGATGGGTATTGCTGCTAATAGGATGGAGGCACTAAAGAAGAAGGATGGGCCCTCTAGGGCCAGGCTCACGTAAATATGGCTCTCGGTACTCCATGTCTAGGAATCGCGAGCCTCGAGACATAATCTCCTTAGTTATCCCTAGGCTAGGGGATAACATTCCTTCAAATTAGGATCACTTTCCCTCTTCCCATCCTAGTGGCCCTCTCTAGATTGAGAAGCCACCACTTGATATAATGTTTTTCCCACCAAAGGGTGTTCTCTGAATATCAACACATAATTCTAATGCATTGGATGACCAAAACTATAACACTATCGAGGATCTGGCCTAGGCACCATGTTCCATGTATGCTCTTGAAATTCTGCAAATCTGCCTGATGCAACATAAAGCATTGTTATAAACCATAGGTGGGGTTGACCTCTCATATTCCAATGGGATTACGTTTGATTTGGACTGAGATATATATAGGATGTACCACAAAATTTATTTTCAAATTCAATTAATAGTGTGTGGGAAAGATATCTTTTGAATGGTTTTGTTAAGAAGGAGCCTCCACTTGTATCATGTTCATGTCATGTTGGAAAGCTATTAGCTCTCTAAATCATGATCGATATAACTCCATTATCAAAGTGTGTGATGGACATGCATTTTGGTCTCATGGGATCCTTACAACATTTCCCATAGAGTTAGGTGGTAAGGATGTTTTGGTAGAAGTTGAAGTGGTCAATGGCCATTTAGAATAAAACCTCTTGCTTGGGCGTACTTGGTTCTATGAGATGAAGTTTTTCGTCTCATCGATATTTAGATTCATTCATTTTTCTCATCAATGGAATATTGTGACCATTGATCAACTTGCATATTGAACACTTGTAATTAGGACCAACCCAGACTCCAATGTGGCCTTTATCAATAATTCCAAGAGTTCCTATCAAAGTGACAATGTAGAGATGTTCAAAGATCTCTCCTAAATGGGTACATTTACCCTTCCCCTACCACCTCATTCACAAAATGTGGCTCCTATTAACATGATCTCTTACATTACCAGTGGATCCCTTGGATCTACTGATCCTTGGGTGGTACCAAGTCAAGTGGAAGTAGATTCTTATGAAGCTCAAATTCCACTCATTGCAATAGAGATTTCCTCCTCTAAGATCCAATTGGAACCAAATGACATTAGTCAGAAACTCCATCCTAATATGGAATATGATCAGTCTAGTCCACCCACCTGGGTTGTTGACTCTCTAAGTTCATATGAGTTCCTTGATTTTGAGATTTCTTCAAATGAGGCCAAAATTCATGGATTCAAATGATAAGCGAAAGGAATATCACCGATTCTTACCAATTTGGAACATATGAGGGATAACCCGATGAGTCTTGATTTAGTACATGAGGGGTTTTCTGGGGCATCCGGTGAAATACCAAGTCTTGACCAATTTGAGCCTCAAAATTTCTTTTTTGAAAATTGACACTACATTTTTCTCTCTTAAAAATATCGAAGATGAGAATCTAGTACCTAATTCATGTCTTGATGGGAATCATCAAGGAGCCATGATATCTCACGAGACTACTCGCCATGTTTGTCTTTGTGTATTTCTTAACAATGACTTGGTTCTAGTTCAAAACTGGTATCATGAAGATTTACGAATATGGAAATTTGAGCTTATGTGGCATATCCCTGGCATGGTGTGCCACATGATGTCGAAAATGACCCATGAGTTCATTAATGATGTTATGAATCCTTTGCCTAATCCTAGAAATGGGATCTACTTCGCATAAATCATTAGGATGCATAGTTCCTTATACGTAGGTGTGTGATGTGAGTGCTTTTAATTTTTGTGTGTGGGTTGATTAAGTTCTATGATTATCATTTTTGGTGCTTGATTTGCATATGTTAGGCAGATATCCTCATCCCTTGTCATAGGCACACCCATGGTGAAGCTAGGAGCTTAACATAAGCTGCATTAGTTATTAATTGTGTATGTGTTAGACTAGCACTTGTCATTAAATTCAACATTCATAGACACATGCATGCACATAAACATGGATTCCAATAACATCATTTGGAGTCATAAGTGATGCAGGAGCATCGTTAGCAAGCACACGGAGCAGGACCCCTCAGTGCCTGAGAATATTTTTGGAAACTCAACGTTGGCAGTCATAGCAAATATTTTGAAGCACACCTAAACTCAACATTGAGAAATCTTTTGAAGCAAACTTGAACGATCACGAGGGAAGTGGGGGTTTCCACTTCTTCTCTGGACTATGACTAAACTAAGGTAGCTGTTAGGTTAGGTTTTGGTGTAGACAAGTAGTCGGGGGGAACCCTAAGGACCCTTTTAGTTAAATAGAGGTTTTGTACACCCAAATGAGGTTGTTGCAAGTTAGTAGGAGATTTCTGAATTTTAGTTGTTGTTTTGATTATAGTTGTAGCCAATTTTACTTTTGAATGAAGATAACAGAGGAAAATTGACCCAATGCATGGTGTGGACATTGTTTGAAATTCCATGTTATTGTGTTTTCATGAATGAATGAATTTCGTTACAAGTAGATGGAACTATGGATGTTAGTATAAAGTTAAATTGTTTCTCTTCTGTCGAATCGGTGCAAGGTATGCACATAGAATGCAAGGAGTGCACTGACAGGATTTGTTTTGGTTCCAAAGCTCAGAAGAGATAGCATGAAACTTTCCCCTTGCAAGGGGTGCAAAGTGACTGCTACAAGGTGTGCACATTTGTCTGCAAGAAATCAAAGCTTGCATAAGAATCGGTTGCAAGGTGCGCATCGAGCAAGAGGAGAATGTCAGGAGGGAGAAAATAATTTATTTTCAAGAAATCCTTTAGATCTGAGTTATCAAAAATCCCTGAAATGAAAGGAGTGTGCAAGAAGTTGAAACCTTCATGAAGGCCACGCTCAGGAGGGATAACACTTTTCAGAAGTGTAGTCAAAGTCCGAGAGACGAACTCGCAGGAGTTTCAAAGGTGAAGACCTTTGAAGACTTAGAAAATCTTCCAAGTTGGAAGAAATCACAAGCTCAGGAGGAGGAGAGATAGTGGTTGTTATATCACAATGCAAAGGATCAACAATCATCTGATCAGGACAAAGTGCACAAGATTTAACACTTCGCATGCACAGGAGAGAGAAATCATCAAGGTTTGAGACTTGAGATTTCCAAAGCTCGAAGAGCCGGAAAGTCGAAGTGAAATCTTAGTCATTCGATCATTCGAAGCAGACCTGAGTCATCAGATCATATGAAGTGAACCTCAGGCGTCAGATCGATCAAGTGAATCTGAGCCATTAGATATCATGAGCTTAGGAGGGAGCGAGTTTTAAACTTGAGATTCTTGAAGCGCAAAGTGTCGGAGAGCTAAAGCTAATTTGGACCGTTATATCCAGAAGGGTACGTGTTGGTAGGTCATGAGATATAGAGGAAGGAAAATGTGAAGCGTTGAAACACCTGAAGCTTGAAGAGCAGAAGAGCTACGAGTTGTCAATCTGTAAGTGGACACTTTTAGCAGATTGCGAGCTCCGAGAAAATTGTAGTGGGGTTTTAGTTTGGGAACTGAGATCGCTAAATCCCGAAGACCCGAAGTGAATTTGGGATGATATATCTAGAGGAGACGTGGCATGAATCCATGGAATCTGGGTAAAGTCCCAAAGTGATTCATAGCCATCGGATTTGAGAGAGATGTGGCATAAATAAATGTACTCCAGGTCCATACCCAAAGTAATCCTCGATCGTCAGATCAGGAGGAAACGCATCAGTGGATCACAACATTCAGATAAAATCCATTTGGAAGAGGGTGGAGTTTGAGATTTGAAATATTTGAGGTCCAAAGACTAGAGGGGATCTCAACCATTGATCAAGAAGAGGGTCACAAGACCGTTGATTTGAGTCAAAAGGTCAAACACCCAAAGTGGAAGTAGGACCGTTGATTGAGCAGGACAAGTGTCTGCAGATCATTAACTTCGAAATATTGGAGTATGGAGGAAAGCAGGGTTTGATATTTGGGAAACTCGAAGTCCAGAGACTCGTAGATATCACAACCATTGATTTAAGGGGACAAGTGTCCACAAATATTTCACTTTAGAATATTTCCTTGCAAAGGAAACCAAGGTTTGAGATTCGAGAATTCTGAAGTCCAGAATTCCGAATCGACCACATTCGTCGATCTGGGAGAAGGAGATCTGAGCCGTTGATACCAAAAAGTATATCTTAGTCATTTTTTTGAAAGCATTGTCGATATCATGAGATCGAAGGTCATCTCGCATTGCAGGGACATAAACTGTTCGATCTTTATGAGATTGAGGGTGGGCCACAATCGAGACCACGATTTTAGAGAAAATACACATGGAGGCTCAGGGTGAATTACAGGGAAAAAAGTAGTTTGACCCCAAACAACTCTTGAGTGTTCCCGCAATCATGTGTAGGTGTAAGGCCATCATCTAAGGTCACATTTGAGGAGGGGCCTAGAGAAAAGGTGCTAATGCCAACTCTGATATTTCACAGAATGTGAAAGGGAAGGTCGCGGGTATTGTGAATTTTGTGCAGGGAGCCAAGAGGACCTGTGTTTAACACATAATGAGACCAACAAGGTTTGAGAGAGTCATTCATCTCCAGAATCAAAGATCCTAACTGAGAGGTTGTGCAACCCTTAGGAGAAAAGGGGGTGTGCACCAAGTGGTATCAGAGCAAAAGTTTTTCTTCCAGATAATAGGCAAAGGAGAGGGGACAAAAGAACTTGAATTTGCACTCTGTGCATGAAAGATAGTCATGACTATGCCATCAAGGAGATGAGTGGAACCACCTTTAGCCAATTGGTTTGTAGAAAGGGAAATGTGAGAAATTTGTGCAATATTAGAGGCGATGGAGGTAGCACAGAGATGAGAACCTGATGCTAGAGACATTAGCGATGCAGAGAGTGAAGAAGTAGAAGTCGAGGAAGCTACAGAAGAGGATGTTGCCAAAGAACGTTTTCTGAGAGCAGTTGTTAGATTGGGAACCAGATCCAAGATAGAGGTCCCAATGTATGAAGTCAATTTATATGCTTAAGAGCTACTGGATTGGATACGATCCATGGAAAAAAATTTCGACTATGAAGATGTCGATGAAGAGAAAAGGGTGAAACATGTTGTCACCAGGCTAAAAGGACATGCAACACTGTGGTGGGATGAACTGGAGGCTGAGAGGAGAAGCAAAGGAAAAAAACAGATAAATAATTGGGATAGAATGGTAGCCAAGCTGAAGGCTAATTTCATGCCCAAATATTATCAGATCAATCTATTCAGGAAGTTGCAGAACATGAGACAAAAGTGTATGATAGTTAAGGAGTACACAGAGGAGTTCTACAGACTGAACATCATAAATGGACAAAGGGAGAAAGATGAAGAAAACGTTGCCAGGTATATAAAAGGCCTGAGATATGAAATCTAAGATGAGCTCAGCATGATGTCAGTAAGGATAGTGGAGGATGCTTATCAGTTTGCACTAAAGGAAGAGGAGAAGTTGGCCAGAAAATAAAGCCAGTGAGGAAGAGGTAAAATCCTAGCCCTAAACAAAGGCAAGGGAGTTACCCATGAAAAGGCACATAATTCTAAGGACGAGACTGAGAAACCACATAGTCACTCAGAAAGAGGAGGAAGTTCCCGAGGAAGATAGGGAGGTGGAAGAATTTCTTCTAGAGGAAGAGGAAGAAGAAGAGGAGGAGAAGTAAGATGTTATTCCCGTGGAAAGATAGAGAACATGTCTTCAGAATGTCTCAAGAAAAATAAATAAGGAGGAGGTGAAGCTCACATTTCAGAAGAACATAGAAGGAATGTTGAATTAGAAGGAGTAGAGGATGGAACATCCCTAATGTTGAGAAAGGTTCTCTTAAAACCGGAGGCAGAAGTTGAAAAGCCAGTGCAGAGGAATAGTCTCTTTAGGACAACTTGCAAGACTAAAGATAGAGAATGCAAGGTGATAATTGACAGTGAGAGCATTGATAACTTAGTATCCATAGAGATGGTGGAGAAATTGGAGCTAGAGACAAATGCACATCCGAATCCATACAAAGTCTCATGGCTGCAGAAAGGACACTAGGTAATGGTTACTAAGCAATGCTTGGTTGAATTTAAGATAGGAGGATATAGAGATGAAATTCTATGTGATGTAATTCCCATGTATGTATGCCATATTTTTTTGGGAATATCATGGCAGTTTGACAGGAATGTCATTCATGATGGGAGGAAGAATGCATACACCTTAGAGAAGAATGGCAAGACACACATGTTTCTGCCAATAGAGGAGAAGAAGGTGAAAGAGGAAGCCAACACAAGCATACTTCTCATGAGTGGGAAGGAACTCCTGAAAGAAGTCAAGAAAGAATAGGAGATGCAGTTCGCTGTGGTGAGAAAACCCAAAGTTATGATTACAAGTAATTCAATGGATGATTTGCTTGAAGAGGTTCAAGAATTGTTGGATAATTTTGCTGACATAGTGGTGGATGAGCTACCTAACTCATTGCCACCCATCAGAAGTGTCATCCACCATATTGAATTGATACCAGGAGAAAGTCTTCCAAACAAACAAGCATACATATTTTCACCTCGAGAGAATGAGGAAGTGAAGAACCAAGTCCATGAATTGTTAGATAAGGGCTTGGTCAGAGAGAGATTGAGTCCATGCACAATACCAACTGTATTGAGTCCAAAGAAGGATGGAGGATGGAGAATGTGTACAGACTCAAGAGCCATTAACAATATCACCATCAAGTATAGATTTCCTTTACCAAGAATGGATGATTTAATGGACTGTTTAAGTGGATAAAATTTCTTTTCAAAAATAGATTTGAAAAGTGGATATCACCAGATTAGAATGAGAGAAGGTGATGAGTGGAAGACAACCTTTAAGACAAATGAAGGTTTGTATGAGTGGCTTGTTATGCCATTTGGATTAACAAATTCCTAGAGTACTTTTATGAGGTTGATGAATGAAATACTAAAAGATTTCATTGGAAAGTTTGTGGTTGTATATCTGGATGATATACTGATCTTTAGCAGGACTAAAGAGGAGCATTTGAGTCACCGGACACTAGTGATGAGGAGACTACTGTAGGAGAAGCTGTTGATAAATATGAAGAAGTCCTCTTTTATGAAGACATAACTCATTTACTTGGGTTTTGTGATCTCTTCAAATGAACTGAAGATGGATCCAGAGAAGGTGAAAGCAATCAAAGAATGGCCATCACCAAAGAGTGTGTTTGAGGTAAGGAGCTTCCATGGATTAGAAAGTTTCTATAGGAATTTCATTAAAGACTTCAATGGAATTTGTGCACCCATGATGGATACAGTGAAGAAGAAGAATAATTATTTTAAATGGACAGAGTAGGCCGAGAGGATCTTCAATATACTGAAGAAGAAAATAATAGAACGACCAATTCTAGTCTTGCCAAATTTTGAAAAGACATTTTAGGTGAGATGTGATGCAAGTGGAGTTGCAATTGGAGCAGTTATGATTCAGGATAATAGCCCTGTTTCTTATTTCAGTGAGAAGATGAATGAGACCAAGAGAAAATAATCCACATATGATAAGGAGTTTTATGCCATAATTCAAGCCTTGAATAAATGGAGACATTACCTTGTCCCACAGGAATTTGTCTTGTATAGCGATAACCAGGCTTTACAATTCATAACCAGACAAGAAAAATTGAATCAGAGGCATGCAAAATGGGTTGAGTTTATGCAGAATTTTACTTTTTTCATAAAACATATTGATGGGAATGCTAACAAAGTTGTTGATGCATTAAGCAATAGATGTTTGATTTTGCAGGAATTTCAGGTGAATACCTTGGGTTTTGAACACCTTAAGGATATGTATTGTGATGATCCAGATTTCAAGGAAGCATACGAAGCATGTGAAAATCCTATGCTGGGAGACAGAAGCTAGTGGACAGAGTATATGATTCAAGAGGGACTTTTGTTCAAAGGGAATCGGTTGTGCATACAAAAATTCTCAATGAGGGATAACCTTTTGAAGGAAAATCATAGTGGAGGATTGGTTGGACATTTCAGCCATGATAAATAATTTGCACAATTGAGTATTTCATACTATTGGCTAGGTATGAGAAAAAAAGTGATAAAGTTTGTGAACATATCTAGAATATGCCAACATGCAAAAGGAAAAATAAAGAACACTGGATTGTATCAACCATTTCCAATACTAGAGAGACCTTGGGATGCAATAATCATGGATTTTGTGTTGGGATTACCAAGAAAACAAAGAGGATTTTATTCCATATTTGTGGTGGTGGATAGATTTTTCAAGATGGCACACTTTATCCCATGCCAGAAGACAAGTGATGCAACACATGTTAAAAATTTGTTTTTCAAGGAAGTTGTGAGACTTCACAGACTACCCAGAAGCATTGTCTCAAACAGGGACACTAAATTTGTTGGTCACTTTTGGAGAACGTTGTGGAAGAAATTGGGGACAGATTTGTCCTTTAGCTCAACTTATCACCCTCATATAGATGGGTAGACTAAGGTGGTAAAAAATATTTTGGGAAACTTATTGAGGAGTTTGGTCACTGAGCATCATAATCAGTGGGATCAGATTCTGCCACAATGACTCACCAAACAGGAGCATTGGAAGGAGCCCATTCCAAATATTGTATGAAATGAAACCCAAGGGAGTATATGAGTTGAGAGACTTGGAACAGAGTGAGATCAGGAGAACTGGAGAAAAATATTTTTTTTTGGAAATCTAGAAGCTCCATAACCATATCAGAGGATAGTTGCAGAGTTATAACCAAGAGTACAAGTGCAGAGCTGATCAACATCGCAGGGAACTTCAATTTGAAGTAGGAGATCAGGTTCTGGCACATATCATGAAAGAAAGGTTACCTAGGGGAACATATGAAAAGTTAAAGATGAAGAAGATAGGACCATGTAAGATCTTGAGGAAGTTTGATGCAAATGCCTATGAGATTGAGTTGCCAGATTATGTGGGCATATCGCACATATTCAACATTTCAAACGTGTATCCTTACAGAAAAGATGACACAGAGGGATCATAATATCAAGAGAAGATTCAGTGGGAGAAACAAATGAATATATCAGAAAAAACACAGATGGAGAAGATCATTGATTAGAGGGATTGGCAAAAAGACCAGGAGGAAGACCTATTTTGAATATTTGGTCAAGTGGAAGGGGCACCCAATAGAATATGCTTGTTGGAAAAATAAAGCTGATATCCAGAAGCATGGAAAGTTGGTGCAAGAGCTCATGGACTGGAGTCCATGAATTTTTTTCAAGTGGTGATGCAGGAGAATCGTTAGAGAGCACACGGAGCAGGACCACTCAACGCCTGAGAATATTTTCAAAATCTCAATGCTCACAGTCATGGAGAATATTTTGAAGAACGCCTGAACTCAATGCCAGGAAATATTTTGAAGCACGCTTGAATGATCACAAGTGAAGTGGGGGTTTCCACTCCTTCTCTAGACTATGACTGAACTAAGATATCTGTTAGGTTAGGTTTTGGAGTAGACAAGTATTCGGGGGGAACCCTAAGGACCCTTTGAGTTAAATAGAGGTTTTGTAAACCCAAATGAGGCTGCTGCAAGTTAGTAGGAGATTTCTAAATTTTAGTTGTTGTTTTGATTACAGCTGTAGCCAATTTTACTTTTGAATGAAGATAACAAAGGAAAATTGACCCAATGCATGGTGTGGACTGTTAGCGTTGGAAGTCACCCCTAGATTGTAGCAGAGGTAAGCCCAAGGCCCATTAGTGTTTAGTTAGATGCTAGTTTAAATGGGTGCTGGTCAATGGACAAAACTCAACACTAGAATGATGTTACAACACAGAACTGAACAAGAAATGCACATGGAAGTGAGGACCACATTAACTTCAGTCAATGGGTTGAGTTTAAAGGTGAGCAAAGGGAAGACTTAGTGATAAAATGAGAACAAGACTGTTATGGGCATCCAACCTTCCGGTAGCTTGAGGAAGATAAACTTAGGCTCAATGATGCTTTCGAGCCCAGGTTTCCGACATTGAAATGTGCCCAAATGGTACAGTTCCAACAACACGATGATCAAACTTCCATCATCATGCAACTACAACAACTCGATTGTGTTAGTAACATTTCTTGTCCTGGGCACAAGAGTATTCGGGTCTGCAAGTCGCACGAGGAGCGCCCAAGTGCAACGAATAGAAAAAGTCCATTTCAAACTTAAAATCAAGCGAGCGGGCAGGGTTATAGTGTCAACAGTCCGGATCCATCCATATGAGCAGATCAACGGTTGGCGGGAAATCGCGAATAGGGAAGTTGCGTTGAAGTTAACACAATAGATCACGCCCATATTATGTGCAGGGGAGAATAGCAGCTGTCCATCCAGAGGACGCGTGGCGTGAGATCTAATCGCATCGACGTTTCGGAATTCGGGAGTTCGAGGGGTGAGATTTTCATGTTGTTCTACATCTCGAAACCCCGAACCCCAATAGCGCCGAAAGCATCGAAAGTGGGACCCACGGTATCACGAAAAATTTTCAGCCATCCATCCAAAGGGGACACCTAGTGCCAAACTAAGCCATCTCGGCGTTTCACCCATCGTGACTCCAAGGCGCAAAGAGTAGCTTCGTTATATTCCAATGTGCGAGGTGCCGGGAGAGTCCCAGACCTGGGCCCACAGTATCGCCGAGTGAGTTTCAGGACCTTCAGATCTCAGATTGATGCATGGCACCAAACTGACCCGTCTCGGTGCTTTGCTCATCGCTATTTCTAAATGCAGGGATTAGCTCCTTCCCATTCACGAATGCTGAAAGCTCCTTGGGAATAAGCACATGGTCACAGCCCGTGGTCACCTGGGGAGAGAAAGGAGCTATGTAAAAAAGGCCAAAGGCACTGAGTTCAGTTACAGAGGGGATCATCGTGATCTCCAGGTGCCATCAAATCCGATCTCCATACTGTTTCTCGCCTGGAGTAGATGACGGCAAGAGCAGGTGGTTGAAACCTCCT
>JASDQU010199952.1:0-19258 GCA_032191745.1 Picea mariana
CAGGGGCCCTAGAGATATCTAGGGTCTTAAAATGCTTGGTCCCAGACCAAGACTTCCATGCCCCAGGCATGGTTACCCTGGATCCAGTCCAGGGGCCCTAGAGGTATCTAGGGTCTTCAAATGCTTGGTCCTAGACCAAGACTCCCATGCCCCAGGCATGGTTACCCTGGACCCAGTCCAGAGGCCCTAGACATTCGTCTAGGGTCTTTATCAATTTGGTCCCAGACCACATACCCCAGAAGTGCACTGGGGGCCCTAGATCTATCTAGGGTCTTAGCCATCCTCCAGGAGAATGGCTCTCGCTGCTGCATGTAAATTTAACAAATACCTTGGGCTTGTCCCCCTCCGTGTTGGACATCCGACACCTTTAGTGAGTTTGTTGGTGAAACTATTAGGTTTCGGCAAACTCTCCGCAAATTTCCATTCTAAGGAAGAGTCTCTTGAGAGGCAACATCTTAGATTAGATTTACTTTCTTGCACTACAATCTCTACAAGCAATAATAATTTCACATTAATCAAGCTTAAAACTTTCAAGGACATCTCCACAGGATACTTTACACTTTCAGCAACATAAGCCCATGATCTCATTATTTGGCACTGGTCTCATCATTTCATATATATAAAGCCATTTGCTTCAAGTACATTTATTTTCCAAGCATCGTTATTTTATCTTGAAGTATAACTTTGCTTATTGTCACTTACTTGCATGTATCAATAGTTATCTTGAATACCTTTTATGCAAGTATTTCATTATTTATAAGTGATTGTGGTGAATGAATGATATATGTTGTTAGAGTAGATTTATTTTGTGTATTGTCTTTTGCAATAAGCTCCTAGACTCTTTTTCTTGTACTTAGTTTAGTTCAAGGCTTAGATTATTTTCTTTAAAGACTACCCCTCTTGGCTTCGCTAGGAGTTGGCCTAGACGGAAGAGTTGAGGATTAGGTGACAACACCTTAACTCGAACTTGCCCCCAAGGACACACCAAGTGAATTGAAGATTTCTTCCATGTTACCTAGGTGTGTATAAAGGCGGCAACATGTCCCAATCTGGATGGCCAAAAGACTCTGCAAATGTGTTTAGATCATGAGTCTCTAAAACCTGAGCCAAAAGAGAAGAGGCTCGGTGGAACTATGAACGTGATCGACGTTGATCTAAAGGATCGTCGACAAGATCACCAGCTGCTTTTCGTGTTGAACGAACCCATCTAGGAAGCGATGGTGCTACTGCAGGTTCATGTTCAATGGACTCATCTGGAGGAACGTGTGCAGGAGGAGGTAGATTTCCATTCTCACTGTCATCATCAGAAGAAGAATAAACCATAATAGGAATAGAAGATGGAAAAAATGTCAAATTTGGCTCCCAGGCTGAAGATGGCACAAACACCAAATTAGGCTCGCAGGCTAAGAGATTTTCAACAAATTTAACATCTCTTCTAATAATAATTTCATTAGAATGAGGTTGAACAAGTCAGCAACCTTTGACATCTTCAAAATATCTAACAAAAATGCACTTCTCACTTTTAGGTTGTAATCCTTTCCTTTTCCCATCCGGAATGTGAGCCCATGCTATACTACCAAATACACAGAATTAGCAACATCTGGCTTAATTTTAGTCCATGCTTCTTTTGGTGTTATATTTTTTGAAGCCTTTGTGGGAGTGTGATTTACTATGTAATTTGCACAGTTGATGGCTTCCACCCAATAATGAAGACTTAATTATTTAGATTGTATCATACAATTAGCCATTTCCATTAATGTGTGATTCTTTCTCTCAACAACACCATTTTGTTGTGGTGTATATGGAACAATATGTTGCATTTCAATGCCTTGTGCAGTGCAGTAACCTGTAAATTTTGTGTTCACATATTCACCTCCATTCGTTATTCTTAACCTTTTAAATTGATGTATAGATTATTTTTCTACAAGGGCCTTGTAGGCCAAAAACATGTCAAAAACTTCACTCTTAAGTTTTAAGAAGTAAACCCAAGAGCATCTAGAGAATTCGTCAATGAAAGTTAAGAAGTACTTGCATCTAGAGAAAGAAGAAGAAAGCAGACCACACGAATTACTTTGAACAAGATGCAAACGAGTCGAGGCGTGCCAAGAGGCATTTTGTCAAACTGTCTCGATGATGTTTGCTCTAAACACAGCCGGCACAAACACCATCTCTGCAAGAAACGAGAGGAAGACCAATCACCATATGTTGATTACATAGTTGCTACAATGAGCGATAGTTTAGATGACCAAACCGTTCATGCCAAAGTTTGCTCAAGTAATCACTATGAGCAACAAAAACTGATGGAAAAGATGATGACCCAAAGTTGTCAAATTTGTACAACCTAGTAATATCATCAACAATTCCATTTGCTAGGACATGCTTAGGATTTTTTAAATCCTTGCTTACAACTTGGTGATGTGAAAACTATATTGTTTTACCTTCACCTTAATGAGTGATCTGATACACTGATACAAGGTTGCAAGAAAGACTCGGAACACATAATACATCATTGAAATGACCATTATCTACATGAATTGTTCCAAACCCTACAACACTAAGAGATCTATCATCACCAACAAATAATTGTTTGGTGTTACATTCATTAAGAGCAGAAAAAATGGCTTTATCCTTAGCCATATGATAAAATGCTTCAGAATCAATAAGCCACTCATCCAAAGAAGAAGTGGAAGTTGCATTGAAGGAAAAACCAGAAGTAGAAAGTTCATGTCCATAAGAAGAGGTAAAAGAAGAAGAATCAAGATTAATGTTGTGCTTCTTCATTGCTATTTTTATTCTTCCATCTTTTTAAAACATTTAGACTCTAGATGACCATCTCGCCCACAAAAGTTCTTCCTCTAACTATGTGTAAAGTAGTCACATGCTCCTAGGTCAAACACCCAACCTTGAAGTTCCTAACACCCTCCTCCAAAGTGGTTACTCCACACGTGCCAAGCACCCATCCTCCTCAACAAGTGTGACCTTGTAGAAGATGCCAAAGATGCCACATGTGCCAACTAGCACATCGTGAAGTGCGCCTACCTAGCATTGATGCCAAGGAAAGCATAGACCCAATCTAAGCTCTCCAAATGTAAGTCAAAAATAAACAAAGGGGCTAGGAGACCACAAGCCCCTCACATCCCATGAAGCACTCTCCCAATGAGGTGAAAACACTTTTGAAGCAACCAAAAGCTAACATATTGATCAATAAAGGTCACCCTGCACCTTTATCTTGAAAGGTAGATGATCCTAGTTAGTCAAATACTACTCCATATCTCCCTAGTACCTACCATGATATGTGAAATATCCCGCATCTAGCTGATCTGGATATCTACTGCTGAACTACGGTTTTGGCTACTGAATCTGATACTCTGGGGTTTCTGAATGCATTTGTTATTGTGTAAGGATGCTTGGTGACTTTTGCATGTGTGTTCCAGTTTATTATATGTTTTAGCAGTATAAGATAAAGCATGCAAAATAAGGACAACACGGCTCACTGATATATATATATATATATATATATATATAATGTTGGAAAAGCATGAAACACAATAATAACTGGAAGCAGATATGATAATCGTCAGTTAGATCTCATGGATTGTCACTGGAATAGAAAATAATAGATAAGAAATACCTGTGACCAGAAGAATGGGTGTCGGTCTACGCATGCACAGATGAATCGGCAAAAAGCAATCTAGCAACTCATGGTAACTGCTGTAGAGTCCGGAAAACTCGCCCTGATGGCGAAACCCGTCGAAATGAGCTGGAAATTGTCTCAAAAGATGCGCCCTAGCCTCTAGACTGATCATGGTGACTGTCGAACTGAAGATTCGACCTTTGAAGCTCCGAATCTCACCCCCTGGGGGTTTGCGCACCTCTTGGGCTCTATGAGTGCGCCCTAGTGATTCCACCGACGGAATCCGACGCAGCTCAAAACGATCGTCCTGGTCTCCTATGTAATGGGTCGGAAGGGATTCCTCGGATCTGTTCCGGAATGTCCCCTAGAACCCCAAAGTGCTTCCTCTGAAGCTATGCCCTAAATGATTGTTTTTCGCTTTCCGTAAGATTCCACCGTCGGAAACTGACGACAGATGGCTCAATAGGTGCATCCTGGCTAGCTCT
The DNA here is from genome assembly GCA_032191745.1 of Picea mariana. Classification (NCBI taxonomy): domain Eukaryota; kingdom Viridiplantae; phylum Streptophyta; class Pinopsida; order Pinales; family Pinaceae; genus Picea; species Picea mariana. The sequence goes on from JASDQU010199952.1 coordinate 4,120, forward strand.
CTAATGGGTCGGAAGGAATCAGCCAAATCTAAACTGTCACAGGCGGCCGCACAAACCCTCTCTCAAACACTTGCGCCCTCACTAACTGAGTTGCGCAATCACTGAACTGGACACTATACTGCACGGTGAAATACCTGGATGGTATCTCTAATGGGCTAGGGTGTGTCTCTCAACACCGAAACCGATCAATGGTGGTGGTTTCCTCCAAAAATCCACAAAACAACAAGGGGGTCGATTTCCTCCTCCTCTGCAAATATCTCAACATCAAATCATAACATAATTATGAATTAGGTTGCTTTACCCTTCCTTTATAGCTTCTCGAAACCCTAATTCATTATTGACCTTTTCCCTCCAAGTGACTTTTACTTTATTTTATTATTCCTTGATTAAATCACTTAATTAATTAATTAACCATTTTACCTCTAAAAAGTGATTTATCCATCCTTATGGCTTCTCTGACCATTGAAAGTCACTTCTCATCATCTTATCCTGTACTACTCTTCCTCCTGATTCCGATGAGCTATTACACTAGGTGGTTTCTCCAAGTAATATGCCCATTATGACCTTCTTAGTGAATTTAATTAAAATATGACCCATAATAACTCAAAATTACGAAAATCGTCGGAATGCAACGGAACCAAAGCCAAGTTGTGAAGAATGGATCCTGATGATGAATGATGCAAGTCGGGCCCAATAAAACCCCTCAATATCTCCCAAACTCTCTGTTACCCCTATTTGACTACTCTAGTAGGCATAACACTCTGTAATGTTATAACTTATAATGTCCCAAAATGGGGACATTACAATATGTGACCATCCACAGGTCTCCTAGGATTTCCCTCTTCCAACTAGAGGCCCAACCAATAGGGTTGCATATTTTGTTGAGACTCCCCACAAAGCTCGAGCAACTCTACATCTGCAAAAAACGTTTAATTATTTCTTCTTTGGGCAAATTATACACATTCCACTAGTTAGCCCAAAATTTATTTAATCTAGCTGAAACAACTAGCCCTTGGTTGATTACCATCCAACCCAAAACTCTACATTTGTTTCCATATGGCTCGACAAATTTTGATCCATCTATCTTCTGTAACATAAACCCCACCTTTTTAATAAGTCTTCTGCTACTAGACTATTGAAAAGATGGTAATATTCACTTGTGGTTACTTGCCATTATGGCTAAGCATCGTCATTATTGTATTACTAGGTTATGGTTTAATAGTCAACCTAGTCAACATTATTTTATATTATTCTAGGGAACTAAGGCCAACCCAAGCATTTATGTGGATCCATAACCCCCAGATGGGGGAAGGCACCCCAAACTCTTAAGTTGTGTATAAAGACACAACTTATGAGTCTTTTGTATCATCTTGGATTAATTAGTGATTGATTATTTTACCTAAGGGCACCATATCTCTTGTTCTTGGGTTCACTTTTCTTTGTGTGATATTTGTGTTCAAGGTTTATATTCGGTAAAGGTTCACTGAAGTATTCACTGTAGATCCACAATGTCTTTATCATTTCAACATGGTTTCAGAGCTATTGTGGACTCTTTCTTCTCTATTCAACACTGTTTTATGGCTGTTTCAGGTCTGAAACTAGATTTTTCAGCACTCTTTTAGGAACAGCAGAAGATTTCTAGGGTTTTTTACCCTCTTCATCACCAGCAACCTCCTTTGACAGTTGCTTTGGTCTTTTCAGTGGATTTAAGGGGGTCTTTTGCAAATTTGTGCCCTATTTTACAGCAGCGCACTCCTCTTTTCTCCCTTTTTCAGCCAAAATACTGCAGTTTTTCAGGATAGCACAGGTCTGAAACTAAGGTTTTCTTTTAGCACTCCTTTTGGGACAGCAGCAGATTTACTAGAGATTTTAAACCGTCCCCACCAGCAGCACCCTCCTCTTTTTGGTTTTTTCCAGCAAACTGAGCAATTCTTTTTGCAACCGGTGCTCCTCTAAAGTAGTGCACCCTATCTTTCTCATTATTTCAACCAAAAATTCACTGCTGTTTTTTGGAGCAGCGCTGGTATTGTGGTTCTCCTGTTATCCAAGGTTTTTTCTGAGGCCTTTGCTGGTGGCATTATCATTGCAGAACCAGGAATTCAGATTATTCTTTTATAACAGATCAAGGAGGCTATTGGCTAGAGGCATTGCCCTAAAGGGTTGTGGATCTAGCGTTTGTTGGATTTCTTCTTTAGGGCTTCTAGGAGGTGTTAGGTTTTGACCGCACCTCAAGTATTTGACAGTGATACACAAATTTCACTATTTGAACTGTAAGCATAAACACACTGAGATGCCAAATTTCACTATTTGAACTGTAAGCATAAACACACTGAGATGCCTAACCATTTAGCACAGTGGAAAAATCAAAACTAGCAATTTGATCATACACAAGTACACAAAAATTTAATGCTCAAATACAATGTTCTTAAACCAGGAACCAATGGACTCCTGTACCAGGGACAATGGCCCAATCTTACATACAGTAAAATACAAAAATTCACTTACAAGGCACAGCTAAAACCTTCATTCATTTCCGTGCCAAACTTGGTCCAAGACTGCTGCTGTTACAGCTCCAAATAAACTGCTGTAACAGCCTTCTAGGGCTGTCCAAAAGCTGCTGTTACACCCCTGTAACAGCCCGCTTTTGCTGCCCTCAAAATCTTCCTTTGGACTGTCCTCAAAGTCTGCTGTTGTGCTGAGTGTAATAGCTCCACAATGCTACCTCCAGACTGTTGTAACAGTCCTTACAGAACTGTCCTCAAGGTGCTGTAACAGCCCTTCACTTTGGCCGTTACAGGCCTGCAACTGTCTACTGAGGCTGTGGCTGCTCCTTCTCTGACAGGCAGAGTCTCCCACAGGTCTGCGGCAGCCTCCCTTGGCTAGCCAAATCCTCCCAGAGACCTGCAACTTCTTCTCCACTGTCCAGCACACCTGTAGCTGCCCTTTTCCTTGCCCAAGGAGCTTCTAGAACTCAGCTGTTGTCTTCTTTTGCTTGGCCGAGCCCTCTCCTTGCTGCCACTGTCCTAGAACACTAGGCCGATCCTTTTCTAGGGCCTGCAACAATGTTCTCATGGGCTGTGGCTGGCCTCTATCCCTAGGCCGAGTCCCCCTCTTGCTGCAGCTAGGCTCTACCTAGCAGGCCGAGCCTCTCCTAGGCCTCGGCCTACTCTTCCTTGGCTGTCAGCAAGCCTGCGGTCCTCTTCCTCCTTAGAAACCTGCCCAAAACAAGAAACAAGACAGCAGACTGAGGCCTAGCAGCCCCTCTCCATGAGTGAACTGTAATCACCAAAGGCTTGGACTGAAATCACCAAGCTCTCCACACTTATCACTCCACTATAATGAAATGTCACAATGACCTCTCTCATTTATATACAAGTCCAAGGGGTGTGTAAAAGCCCTTTTACAAACTCAACAATTAATTAGAATATTTTATTCCTCTTTGTGGGTGTGAAGCCCATCACCAAGCCCACAAAGTTCATCATCAAGCCCCCAGGTCCCCAACTCAAAATACAAGGGAGTTTTCACTAGACGAAAAGCTTAATTTGGGGCCAACGATGATTCCCACATGCCCGACACCAAGGCCTCGTGTGGGAATGCCTCCCGATGCTACAAAAGCATCAACAGGAGGTCCCACCTCATATTTGACCCAGATGATTGCTTGGTGGCAGAATTTTCTGGGTTATACAGTTGATCTATGAAACTATTGGCTAGTGGAATTTGCCCTGAGGGTTGCAAAACTAGGGTATCTAGATCATCTTTATTGGAAGGTTTTAAACCCTTTCTTGGCCCCTTTAGCGGGTTCTTGAAGTCTTCACCAATACTTCCTTTTGTTGGACTAGATGGACTATTTCTTTGACACACATGGCATTGTGCTTTGCAGATCAAGTTGTACAAGATTAAAAAGATTATATTTTTTATATTGACTTCACCTTATTTGGAGACATCCTTTGTATTTCAAAGGTCGATACCTTTTTATTGGATGTTGTGATTGGTGATGCCCAGCCTACTTCTTAGCTTCTAGCGGTGATTCATAGCGACTCTAACAAGCCTATGCCACTGTTTTGCAAAGGGAGACCCCTCTCAGCTCCCTTGATGCAGTTTCCACTCACAGGTCAACAGGATCTGTCCCTCTATTTTATTGATGACTCTACGAATGATTATTGGCTTCTTTCAATGGATCAGCTTATTGGTGTCGATCTTTGTTTTCCACACTGATATTTATCCTTATTGGACATACTATATGCAGGATCATTCATTATTTCACATGGATCCTATCTTTCTCCACCACGATCTAATGCTTTCTTATCTTGGCCTCGTGTCCATTTTGAAAGAGGATATTGTGCATAGGGCCAACCCTATGTTGAGGTGGGTATTCATCAACGCTCTCACTTCTTTATCTTGGCTACGGTTGACCATATATTTGAGTTGGATATCCACACACCATCTCTCTCTTGTATTTCAGCCACCTTTACTCCTAGTTGTAATTGAGTAGGATATTCATAAACCCACTTTCTTCTATACTTTCGCCACGACCACTCTTTATGAGGAGCTGGGTATTTATAAACCGGTGTTACACTTATCGGCTATTTATCGTTGTTATCACAATATATCGCAAAAAAAATCGACTAGTGATAATATCGCCATAAATTATCGTGATATTATGGAAATTATTGCTCTGTCAGCATCAATATCAACTTATAACCAGATTCTTGGTCTGTTAAGTTTTAACCCTCTTTTGCAAAAGTGAGTTAGGGGATTGAGCTTCGAGGATATACTGACCATTTTCCATCAAGCAAACAAGGGGAAATCCGTTGTTTTCATTGCTGTGATTCATCTCATGAGATACATTTATTTGTGTTTTGATGTGATTTTGTATCATCCTGTCGGGACTTACGACTCAGGACTGATATCATATTTCAGTATTGATGCATAATGTACCACTTGACATCTTATACATCTCATATATCAGTTTTATTTTCATATTTATGTAGCAATGTCTTTGTTTGATGTTGTTGTTGCTTTAGATGTTTAAAAAATTGAAAAAAAATGGTTATTTTTGTATTTTTTTAAGTTTTGTGATATTTTCTGATAATTTCCGATATTCTCCCCAATATTGCAAATAAGTTATATTCCGGACCCTGGGCAATAAATTTTCTGAGACGATAAATGTAACATTGTTATAAACCCACTCTCATCTTGTATTTGAGCTTCATTATGAGCTACGCTCTCACAGGTGCATATGTAATAAGTATTTACACACCCACATCCCTGTTGTATTCAAAATCTCTTAGTTGTGTTCAAGCTCTCAGAGTATATTTCAGCTTCCTTCTTAGTTGTGCTCTCTCAAATATATTAATATTGGGTATTCATGCACCCACACCCCTAATTTATTTGAGCTTTCTCAATTGTGTTCGAACTCCCTCAAATGTATGGAGTTGGGTCTTCCTGCTCTCTCTTCAGCTATGACAGATCTATCTCTTCTCTGTTATAGGATGTTCCATCCAACACCTCTTCAAATGGGAAAATCAGTGCCACTATTCTTCCAATAGATGTGGAGTATGGTTGGGATGTGTTTCCCAGCCCTCCTCCATTGGATGAGCAGTTCAGTGGCAGTGATTTCCGACAAATGAGTAGTTCTGTGGCAACATTTCTTCAGAAGATGAGAAGTTCAATGATTGCAGACATCTAGGGATAAGTAGATCAAAGTTAATTCCTATACAAGGTGTTTCTTCCAGCACTTCTTTATCAGATGGGAAGTTCAGTATCATAGTCTCCCAAATGATGAGCAGTTTGGTGGCAGCATTCATCCAACAGATTATTGGGTCGACTTTTGTATTGAGTTGGTTCATCACAAGCCCACTGACTCTCCTTCTAGTCATGGTTGAATCTTCATTGAGTTGGGTATTCCCACTCACTTTTGTACCTTCTCTCTCCTGTATTTATGCCTCTTTACAGCACTCATTTATCAGTTGGACAGATCAAGATCATATTCCCCTAGATGATCAGTTCAATAGTGGAATTTCTTGAAGAGTTGACCAGTTGTAAGATGATGATGGTTGGGTATACATAAACCCTTCCACTTTTGTGTTGAGTTGGGTCATCACAAACACGCTTTCTCTTATTCCAGCTACGCTTGTCGCTCTACTAAGTTGGATATGCCAGCTCCTTTTGTATTTTATTATCTTTCTCCATTACCCCATGCTCAAATTAAGGGGGAGGTGTTGAAATGATGGTAATCTTTACCTGTGGTTACTTAACATTATGGATAAACATCGTCATTATTGTATTACTAGGTTATGGTTTTAATAGCCAACCTAGTTAACATTATTTTATATTATTCTAGGGGGCTAAGGCTGACCAAGGCATTTATGTGGATCCATAACCCCCTCATGGGGCAAGGTGCCCCAACCTCTTAAGTTGTGTATAATACACAATTTGTGAGTTTTTTGTATCCTTGGATTAATTAGAGATTGATTCTTTTTCCTAAGGGCACCATATCTCTCATTGTCTTGTTCATGGGTTCACTCCTCTTTATGTGATATTTGTGTTCAATGTTTATGGTGGGTAAGGGTTTGCTGAAGTGTTCACCATAGATCCACGATCTCTTTGTCACTTCAACATGGACAGCATTTCTTCTATGTTGTGACTCAGTGAACAAAACTTCAAAGACATCTTCAAACAATTCTCTTCAAAATGAAGATCATAATAAACAAACTTGCATCATACAAGAGATAAAGTCAATTGTGTACTTGCAAAGTTGGGAGGAGAAAAGTTGCAATATTGTTTATGACAAATCTTTCATTTGAAAGGACCTTTTCACAAACGTTTAAGATTAATTTATTGTGAATGACCCGATTTTGATAAAAATGGAAAGTAGCTTTTGCAGTAAACACAATGACACAAAATCGTCCTCAAAAGCAAAATCCCTCCCTTACATCAATTTTAAAAAACAATTAGTCAACCTCCAGATAATACAAAACAACAAGTCCAAAACATCCAAAGGAAAAAGTGAACAGAATTCATATATTTTGGCTACCTACAATGTAGATAGCTACAAACAGTGACCTGTGTAATAAACAAGCACTTACAGTGTGAAATCATGATTTTGCAAATCAATGAGACAAATGTTGTGATGCATATAATTAAAATATAAGTCAACTAAAAAGAGCTTGTACTACTTACCAAAAGCATTGGTTTGATCCTCCTTAACGTGTTATTACAGCTTATCAACAATGCTCCAGCAGCCTCAGCAAGCCCAAGCCTAACTACTTTTGCTGGGTGAGCACATAACTGATGCACAAGAGAAAAATTTAAAAAGGCATGATATGTGAGAGCATGAAGGACAACTGAAGAATAAAATCAACAGAAATAGGTTAGCCTCCAAGTTTAGCAATTTCAAAGTAAGTATGGCACCTACAATTGGGAGTGTCGTAGATAGAAGACAGTCTACACGTTCTGCTGTCTCCTCGAGCCATTCCTTATCTCGATCAACACGGAAATTTGAACCTTTTGCTTCTTTTCCATCTTTCTGAACTTCAACAACTTTTTCAGTGTTTTTCTGTAAATCTTTATGATCTAAAGCATGACCAGGGAATTCATTAGCTTCTTGAAGATCTTTTTGAGCATGGGTCTGTGCAGATAAATATCGAAGAGCTTCCAAGGTTGACTCTGCTGACTGAGGCTTTCTTGCAAAAGGTCCTGACATAACCTCATTATAAAGCTCTGCATCTCCCTCATCTATTTGGGTTGCATTATTCTGATCTCCAAAGGATAGGACTAAATATTCAGCCAAACATTTAATGGCTTGTTCAATTGCCCCAATACTTCCAGCTGCACCTGAAGTTACTTGGAAAGAATCAGCTGTTATGGACTTTGACAGGCGCAAGATCTTTGCCAAACCGCTAACAATCCCTGGCAAAAAGAAAGCCAATGCATCTGCAGTCCCAACCTGTGAGAAAAGGCAAATGTAGAAGTAGGTAACAAAATACCTTTGCAAAAGAAAAACATAATCTAATTTCTGCCTTGTACAGTCAATCAATATCATGTAAACATTAAAATAAGCAAAATCAGAGAAATTCTTTGTTATTGTCAAGAGGTCATTTTACTACCTTGGATATAAGTACTCTAAGAGTTGAGATAGAATCAGTACGAAGTTTCCCACTTCCTCGATGTCCTCTTGTAGCTTCTGCTTCTGCAATCTTCAAGTCAAATTATTTGTCTCATCACCTGAATAAAATCTGTGACTGGACCATGTACAAAAGCAGTAGACATAAAAGATGATCTTTTTAAAATATTTTACTTCTCGCAATATTGGGGATGTTTGTTTGCACAGGACCCATATGCTTCACAAGACTTGAGCCTCTACCAAATGGACAAAGATAATTGCTCTTCACAATCTTAGCCAGAGGCTTGAAGAAGTGATTTTGACAACATAAAGAGAAATAAGATATACAAAAAAAGCTGGTGGAGATGGAAGAGAGGATAAAGACAGGTCAGATGAAATAATAAACATCAGATCATCAATTATTCAAAATTCTGAATATACCTGAAGAAGTAGTGATAGTAGGTGCCCTACTGCTGCAGATGCATCTTCTGACTGAAGAAATGCAACTAAGCACTCTCCATTACTAAATGCTTCTGTTTGTGGATGACTTAGAATGGATTCCTTATTCTGAAAAGGCAACTCTGTATCCGAAAGGAAGCAAGGTGATGAGGGAATAATTTTGCATGTGCATGCTTCATCCAAGCATGGCTTTAGGCCAAGTAGTACTTCCCTTAAGCACTTGACTATCCCATGGCGAAATTCTTCAGAAGCCTCAGATGGTGACAGCAAAGCTCCAGATGTTAACTTCCTTATTATCATTGACATCTGTTGCATAAAATGTAATTTTCAGAGACTTCTAGGATAAAAGACAATAAAATATTCTTTTTGGAAACAAATGAGAAAAGAAAAATTGAAAGACCCCTTTTGTTGCAGAAACAGAAGAAACCTATTGAGTATCAAGAAATCTCTGGTATATTTATTGCATTTCACTCTCTGTTAGACCCTCTAAGAACATTAAGAACAAAAGAATAATTCAATGTGATTTTATTGTCCAATTCTGTTGATAATAAGGCTAAATATAGACCTGTAAATGTGTAAAGAACTTTGACAATGGAAATCTGCACATTGCTCTGAGAATCAAACTGGTCCCCCATGAGACAAATAAGCAATTTAAACTTTAAACAAAACAATAAGTATTACTGGAAATGCAAAGCTTTTGAGTATTTAAACTGGCCGCACATGAGACAAATAAGCAATTTACATCAAACAAAAATTATTCGCTGGAGATGCCAAGTTAATATGTACTCTAGTGTGGACCCATGACAAGTACTCTTTTGAGACTTGTGTTCTCAGTGTTGACAATGGCTTTTTCCAATTTTGCTTCATACAAATTTCAGTAACTACTCAACTTATAGAATTGTTATTGTAATAACACCAAAATGCTGACCCATTCGATACTATCAATTTTGATATATTGATAAAGAGCCAGACAATCACCATCAAAGGCCATTTACATCATTTTTCTAGAAGCAGCCTATCCTCACCCAGCCAAATTTGTGCATTTTCAAAGAGAGAGAAATGAAAAGAAAGGGAATGTTTCCACTAACATCTGTGAGCCCAAATAGCCTATGTGATCACATTGGAATCCACGAATTAGAACACTGTGGTTCTTCCCTTTACTATGGGAAAGGTCCTTCCCTGAGCATCAAAGGAAAGGTTTTCCTTTCACACACCTAGACAAGGTAACAGGTAAATTTACCTGAGCATATCACAGGAAAGGGATAACCTTGCTTCAGCATAGCAAATGTAAGGGATAACTTTCCCTCTTTCCATACAGCATAGGTTCTTTCCTGCGCATGCCTAAGAAAAAATTCTCACCTGAACATAGCAAAAAGAGATGAGCATCCTTGAGCTATGGGAAAGGGATAATGTTCATGCATTCGTGAGGGCAGTCTGACCTGGCTTCCTACATGTATACAGTCCATAGCAGTAAAAAGAACTACAATGCAAGACATTCAGGGCTCAAATATAACTTTGCACTTATTAGGTTTCAACATGCACAAGATTACTGAAATGGTGTCCTTATTTCAGCAAATGTATGCCTTGCATCTTCTTCTTCATCACTGTATTTGTGTGTACCGGAATCATTTCTATCTCTACAATGTTCTACCAATCAAAAACTGAATCATGTTGTCTGCATTTTGATTAAAAGCTCACTTGAATTGCTCTCTTGCTCTCTTAGCATGAAGCATTCCTTAGTTTCATTCTCTCTAGAATCACAGATTTAACATAATCTTTTACTACATTCTTATTTTGGATTTTCCATATTCCAACCTCACAGCAAAGTTGGTGATCTCTTGTACTTGCTAACAATTAATTTTTCTTACCAAAGTATGTTGACCTCAAGATATGCATAAACTTATTTTTTGTTGTCCATTACAGCTCTATATATTAATCTGTTTTTCTACTATATAGTATATATAGCCTCTCAAATTCTCTTGTAAATAAGCTTTTAGCTCCAAGTTGTCATCCAGGTAAATCTGCTCAAGTACTCCCCATGTTTCCAGCAATTTATTATTTTGTTTCTCCAACACACTGAACCTTATCATCACATAACTGTTTTTTATCTTTTGTTCAATAATCTTTCTTCGTCCATATTTTTCTTCTCATTTGACCAAACCTAATGAGTATCATCGTCACTTCCATTTGCAGTGGGTATATCCTCACTTAGACAAGCAACCCTTGTAAGATGTACTCACCCTTACATTTGAGAATACTTCGTTAAGTGTCACCTATATCATCTTGAATCATATCTATTTTGGTATTCAGATTGCACGTGCCTATTCTTCAGATCCATAAAAAGGAACTATGTCACAAAGAATCCAAAACAACATATTTACTGCATTCCAAATTCAATATTCTGTGTTATGTACCAAATACCCAAAATAGCATAAAAATAGAAAGAAGAAGTAACTCCACGCCTTGACAATGAAAGAGAATGAATGAATAAGAAGCCTCTTTGAGGGCGAAACCTCCTTTAACAATATAACAAATGCACAAGATGAGATCCTCTCTAAAACTAGGTCTCCTTAATATATATAAGAGACAAAGGGTACAATTACAATTAAGGGGTCTAGCCAACATTTAAAGGGCCTAGCTGACCAATAATGACAACACTAATATAACAATAGAAATGTAATGTCTCAATATCTAGGGTTTGACATGCCCCTCCCCTTCAGAGAAGTGTTTCCCTCGACACTTGATTAGCTATGGATGTTTTTGCATGAAGAACTCATTTTCCCATGTTACATCTTCTATGAGGAGGTTCTTCCACTTGATAAGGTACTTGGTAATTGCTCGATTTCGTAGTGGCTTGATATATGTTTCAAGTATTGTTTCAGGTTCTAGTATGATTTTGCCTTCTTCAATCTTTGGAAAAAATAGTTCGAACTAGGATCTTGTCACTGATTACCTTCTTTAAACAAGAAACATGAAAGACCGTATGAATATGTGAAGATGGAGGGAATTATAGTTTGTAAGCCATACTGCGAATTCTCTGTTATAAGGACCATGGTACTCGTGCTAATTTATTGTCTTTCTTTTGTTGCTTGAAGGACATTTGTTTATATGGTTGCAGCCTCATAAATACCCAGTCACCTACTCCAAAGTTCCTTTCACTGCAAAGCTAATCAGCTTGTTGTTTCATCCTATCTATAACCAAGTTGTCCCTCAATAGTTGGAGAACTTTTTGGTGTTCTATGTGATCCTCCACTACTTGAACCTTGGCTTTCCCTCTCAAGGGCGATGTGACTAATGGAAGATGATACCCATAGAGTGCCATAAATGGAGACATTTTGGATGAACTATGAAATGAAGTGAGTTAGGTTTCAGCATTACTTCAAAAGTGTTTACACCAAGTTTGGCGGTGCTTCATGAGATTTGGGGTACATGGTGTATGATTAGACCCCAGATGGTTTGTGATGGATTTGCACATTGGAGATGACTTACTCAGTGATTGCTTGACCTCAATTGGTTGTTAAAATGACATTCTTCCATAGGGCATTCGAGATCCTCAGACAACTTGGTGACATTCTACATATTGGCCACATGGAAGAGGATGTTTGCTTGGAAAACACCCTGCATTGGAGGAGTATTTGACATTTGGGAGGAAAGCATTGAGCCCTAGACAACATCGGGTAGCATGGATGCTTGCATGGAAGCATGGAGTTGACTTGGGGACGCCTAGGTGTCAATATTGTTCATGCAAGTGGAGTGAACCCAGTGGAGCACATGACTTAAGAGAAGCATTGGAGTCCTTGGAGGCTTGGAGGAGGAGCCTTGGACACATCTCATGGAGTGCCCTTGCATTAGAGCCTTGCGTGTGTACGACATCACCTTGGAGATTGACATGTGTACCCTTGGAGTGTAGCACTCCACATGTGTGAGCCTACTTATAGCATTGTAGGTTGCTTATAAGGGTTTAGCCCCACATATGTTTTGTTGGCCTCCCTTACCTCTCATATATATAGAGGAAGGAGATAATCCTTTCATATCATCTCATTCTTGATCATCTTGTGTTAGAGATGTGAGGAGAGGAGCACACTAGTTTCTCTCTCTCTCCCTGTTCTTCATCTTTGTATTTCTCTCTCTTGTCTTGGAGGCGCTAGGATTTCTTGGAGCTTTTGGAGCATCTTGAATACTACCATTAGGATTTCATCCCTTGGAAGACATTGGAGCTACGGTTTTCCGATTAAACCCTAGGTTATACTTGTTGAGGAGTGCAAGAGAGGAGACATCTTGCCTTGGACGACATGCTAGAGCGATGTTTGCTTGTTGGAGCTCCTTGGTGTTGGTTAGGGTCTTTCTTGGTTTTCCCTAGCTAAGGTTTTAGAGAGCTAGAGGATTGTACTAGCCTTGGGATGAGGCTATGGTATGTACATGAACTTCACATTTACCTATATATATATATATATATATATATATATATATTAGTGCTAACATTTCTTCACTTAACATGCACTAGTATGTCTTTCTGATTTGTTAAGGTTGGAAATGTTAAGTGATTTAACATTAATCTTGAAAACAATAGGGAAGATTTACTGTTGTAATTTCAGCTGTCATAAAGTGAATTTTAGATCTTTTTTATGCATGATATGATTTCCCTAGAGGGTTGAAACTTGTTGGCACAATTTTGTGTCTTTTCTCTTGGATTGCCTTGTTGATTGGGGTTGTTAAGAGACAAAACATTGTCCATTGTTACTGCTGTTTTATTTATATTTCATAACAGCCCTAAGGCTGAAAATTCACAGGATTAAGATCAAGGAAACCTCTAGGAAAGAAGTGAAATTTCTGACATTACATTAATTGCGCTAGTCCAGAAAATTTCTACAGAGTGTTGTGCCACCATTCTGCTAAGGGTAACCACTTGACCCATTGTGTCTATTTATCAGATGCAAAGCAACAGTGATAATCTTCCAAACACTTATTCACAATCTTAGTTTGTCCATCAAATTGAGGATGGTAAGATAAGCTATGAACCAATTGAGTACCCAAACAAGAAAACAAGTCAGTCCAAAAATTACTCGTGAAAATCGAATCTATGTCACTTGCAATAATCTTGGGGGTTCCATGTAACTTCTGCACTGTTTCCATGAATGTTGCAGGTACAATACTTGCTTTAAAAGGATGAGAAAGAGAGGAAAAGTGGGCATACTTTGTAAGTCGATCCACTAACACCTTGATGGCATTCTCTCCTTCAAACTTTGGTAGACATGTAATAAAATTCATTCAAACATCTTCCCAGCGCTGACTTAGTATGGGTAATGGTTCTAGAATACCTAGGGTCTTGATTGTCTCTCCTTTGTTCTTCTACCACAAAATTTTGAGCATCGGCTTTAAGACCTTCCAAAAAAAAATCCTTCTTGATCCTGTGGTAAGTTTTCAGAAATCCCAAGTGTCCCCCTATGGGAGAGGTGTGTAGTTCCAAAAGGGCCTTCTATTTGAGTTGGGAGTTTTTTTTTTTAAAACCAAACCTGGGAAACTTTATATTATAAAAGCTGTAGCAATAAGCTAAACATCAAAGTACAAAAACAGTTGTCCTGAGTTTCCAAGCATAGATGGCAGCTCTCAAAAACTACAAAGCACAGATCCACTGAGCAGACACTTTATTTGAACCGACCCCAAGTGCGTTAACTTGCAAATAAACTTCACTAAACATAAACAATTTCAAACAAAACATACTAAATTTAAACATATATCAAGACTATTATCAGAAAAACTCCGTATGCCAAAATATCTAAGGAGGTTACACTATATTATGCTTTTAAGACCAGTGATGTAGACATGCAACTTGTGACCCCCTGAAAGGCAAGTTAAGCCTGCAAGGGTTTGGTTACTTCCATCACTCACAAACACCTATAAGACATATGATGAGCAATAGTGCCATAACAAAGTGCAAAAAGTTTATCCCAATTCATAATAATTGATAGTTACCTGATATATAGTTATTAATGAGCATCGTTGCAGCAGTTCCTCTAGACACGATAAAACACCTTCAGCTACACTATCGCTTATCATGAGAAGTGTACCAACTCTTCTCGGGCTATTTACAGAATCCATGTATTTGGTTGATCTGCAAGCTACGGAAGCATCTAAAAGTAGCAGCAGAGGGAAGAGGATGTAGCTGTAAAATGAAAGTAACATACATAGCTTTGTGTCAGTATAACGTCAAGCCCAGGATCATCCACTGATATTTTCGTCAACTACAACTTATCAACCACATGTGGTCTGTTTAGTATTGCTATGAGCATGAGTGACAAGACAAGTGCTAAAATACGTCAATCCTTTCTCAAAACTTCAAATGATAAGAGGAGAAAGATGAGCAATAATCAAACTTCTCATCAAAAATCCAGTGAGAAATAGAACAAATATACCAGAAAAAATCGAAAAAGTTAAATTGGCAAATACTTACTCCAAGTTCCAATAAACAGAATGCCAAAATATTATATTTATACTCCAATCTTCATACTAAAACACATGTTTCGTTTGATACCTTAGGTTTAATCATCTTTTCTGTTTCTTCCTTCAGTGACAGAC
>JASDQU010199955.1:8728-19148 GCA_032191745.1 Picea mariana
GCAACATATTCAATAGGTTTTGCACACCCTGTGGCAGCACAAGCTATACGCCAACCTGGAAAAATTCTCCTTCGGCATGGATAGGGTCCATTACCTGGGCTACATCATTGATCAACATGGCGTACATGCGGATCCAGCCAAGATCCAAGTCATCTGTGACTGGCCAGCCCCAACAACACTCACTGAGCTTCAAAGCTTCATGGGACTTGCTAATTTCTATCATAGCTTCATGTTGGGTTTCTCCCATATTGCATGGGCCCTCAGCCAAATAAACAGGGTTGGTGGTAAGGAGAAATTTGTGTGGGGTCGGTCCCAACAAAAAGCATTCGATGATTTGAAGAAGCACTTGTGCTCAGCCCCAGTACTTTCACTACCAAACTTGCAGCATCCCTTCGAGATCGAGACAAATGATTCAGACTATGCTTTGGGCGTTGTTCTCACTCAGCATGGCCACCGCGTGGCCTATCATAGTGAGACATTGTCAGATATTGTCCGTAAGTACCCTACTTACGACAAAGAAAAGTACTCCATTATGCAAGCATGCCGTCAATGAAGACATTACATTCTTGGGAAGGAGACATCCATCCACACTGATCATAAGCCATTGTAGTTCATGTAGACACAGGAAAAATTGCAGAATGACCAGCATCAAAAGTGGTCCACATACTTGCAACAATTCCACCTCAACATCAAGCATAAAATAGGAAGCACCAATCGTGTCGCTCATTGCCTCAGCAGACCGCCAGTCATGACACTCACCATTGTGCTAGACTCTTGTGGCCATGAGACATCTCGATGGCCCCAACTCTATGAGAAAGACCCTGACTTCACCACCACCTACCAAATTTTGGGTGAAAATGTAGTTGTTGATAATTTCCATCTTCAGGATGGGTTGTTGTGTCGTCTAAGCCATATCTATGTTCCATCAAGTGAGCGAGAGAAGTTGATCTTGGAAGCCCACTACAGTCAGGTGGCAGGACACTTCAAAATCGAAAAGATAGTGGCAATGCTACAGAAACATTTCTACTAGTCGAAACTTTGACAGGAGGTCGACAAGTATATCAGGTCCTGCACTGTCTGTGCTATTGCCAAACCGACCACTAAGAAACAGAGCCTGTATACCCCTCTTCCTATCCTGACAGGCCATGGGAATCCATCTCAATGGACTACATGTCGGGCCTCCCATCCACAAAGGAGGGAAATGATTGTGTTTTTGTGGTTGTTGATCTCTTTTCTAAGATGGCGATTATGGTTGCCTGCAGGAAGAGCATCATAGTAGAGGCCACTGCCAAGCTCTTCTTTGAACGAGTCTGGGTACATTTTGGAATCTAAAAAACCATTGTCTTATATCAGGATAGTCGATTTCTCAACACATTCTGGTCGAGCCTCTGGTCACTGTTGGACACCAAGCTCACCAAATCCACAGCCTTCCACCCCCAGACAGATGGCCAAACCGAGGTTGTAAATCGAATGATTGTGCATATCCTTCACATGTATAATTCAAATCACCCTTGCACATGGGATGAGAGCCTCCCCTATGTCCAACATAGCTACAACCAAGCCTTGCATAGCTCAACCAACCACAACTCCTTTCAAGTGGGGTTGGGATTCCAACCATTGGGTCCCATAGATGTTACACTTCCCTTTACGGTCACCTCGAATGACTCATATCCTGCTCTAACTGAAGTTGACAAAGCCACTCGGTTCATTGTGAGGATCTAGCACATCTTCCAACAGGTTCAGGATATCTTACAGAAGTCCAATGAAAAGTACAAACAACGCCATGATCAACATCGGGTGTCGCATAAGTTTCAGGTGGGTGACAAAGTATGGTTGCACTTGCAGAAAGAATGCCTTACAGGACCCCATCATAAGCTTCGCCCACTCTGTTATGGACTATACACTATCACCAAGTCCATGGGGGATAATGCTTTTGATCTCAACATTCCTCCTTTCCTTGGCCTGCACCCAGTGTTCAACGTGGATCTCCTTCACCCTTATTTCCCACCATTATTGGACACCTCAAAAGTAGTAGAACAACTGACACCAACAGAACTCAATCCTGATTGCATACAACAGGCATCCAATGATCAGATTGTGGACAGAAAGATAAAGGGCACTCGACAACGAAGGATTCATCTTTATTGAGTCGTCAAAGTAGGGAAGATCCTACACCAAGGCAAGTGTCTCACCCGGGGCCAAATTCAAAAAAAATTTCCTCATCTAATGGGGGACCTCAACGAAATGTAGACCATTGCTTCCTAAGGAGGGAGGATTGATCCAGATGGATATCAATGGCCACCCACCTTTTCCAACTGGCTCAAAACAATTTTCTGACAATTTTGGCAATTTACTATTTTTAGCAGTTTTAACTTCCGGGGCCATTTTGAAGGCCTAAATGAAGGTTTTTCGGTATTGATCTCCTAAATAATATTCAAAAGAAATATTGAGCCCCAAAATGACTCTCCTCGATGATACCTTTCCAACAGGCTATCACACGCCTAAAACGGAGATCGTATGCAAAAGTTACGACACTGGGAAGTTGATGTACTAACTTACCCAAACGGGGCCCACATGACTTTTGGTGCTTCATCTCCTAGGGTTAGGTTTTTGGGTGTCTAGGGTTTTGGTCATTCTTTATTATTTTAAAAAGGCCTTCAAAGACTTATTGTAATATTCTTCTTATGATTGTGCATTTCCATCACATCTCTTCTCAGAGATAAGCTGCCACCATTCCAGCAAGCTTGTTTCAGCTGCATTTTACAGTTTCAGCTTATTTCGTTATTGAATAGAAAACCATTTTTACTGTATATTTGTTATTTTGTATTAAGAACCTGTTAATAATCTGTATTCATTTCGTTCTGCTCATAAAATCTGGATCAGTGGTATCAGAGCGGTCTGATCCTTGTCATCTTAATGCATGTCCCCAACGAGGTCGGAGTACAAAGAGTTGGGTCTTGAGCTTGTTTCTCTTGAGGATAGAAGCTCTTGCACCCCCAAGCGACCTCCCATGGTAGGAGAAAATAAAGATAATGGGACAAGAGATCCTTTCAAACTATTGATTGAGGAAGCCCTCATGCAACAAAGGAATGAGATGATGGACAGTTTCACGCAAATCCTTCGACGACTACCAACAGGTGACGCATCTTCTTCGAACGGAAGCGTCACCCCCTTCAAGGTACAAATAAAATTTGATATTATTATATTTGAAGGTCAGATAAACAAAGATGTTGTAGACAGGTGGTTGAATCTACTAGAAGGGTATTGTTTTGTTCATAAATTTTCAAATAGAGAAAATATTACTTTTGCGCTCCTCAAAGTTGTTCCCCATGTCAAAGATTGGTGAGAAACTTTCTGTGAGCAAAAGGAAACAAAGGAAACCTCATTATTTTCAGTCATGACCACCTAGGAATCCTTTAGGGATGCTATTAAGGAATAATACTACCTTTTTGAAAGTTATGATGACCTGTATACCAAATGGACCACACTGCGGGAAGAAAGAGACCAAGCAGTGCCAGATTTCACAAATATCTTCCATACCTTGTGCACCAAGTTGGGTATCAAATATTTGAAGCGATATCTGGTGCTCAAGTATCACAGTTCTCTGCATAGATACATCCAGACTGAAATGGAATTTCTGGACATCTCATCCTTGGGCACGGCTTACCGATATGCCGTCAAAATCGAGCAGAAGCTCAAACAAAAGATGCGGTAATTTGGGCTTGGGAACCCCTCACAACAAAATCCAGGAAAGGGAGGCCCCAACCCACCGAACAAAGGACAAAGAAAATATGGGTAGTATCAGGACAACCAGTACAAGCTGTAAGCAAAGAAGGATACCAGAAAGAGAAAGAAAGATATCGGGAAGTGGTGCGACTTCCATAAGATCCCTTGGCATGACACTGCTGACTACCACTCAAAGCAGTCCCTGGTGGCCGAAGTGAATGCCTCTGAATTAGATGCATATTCTGACTCCAAGACAGAACCAAAAAGGGGAAGATGGATCATTGACGCAGAACCCAATGGCACCATTGCTACCACCAAGCTCCAGCCTGGTGAACCAAATGAGCCAGAAGAAGGAGAGCACCTCTTCCATTCACGGATGTGGGTAAAAGGCACCCCGCTACACTTCATTGTTGATATAGGTATCCAAAAGAACCTCATCTCGGCAAAGGTCGTCAAGTAGTTGGCCTTGCCAACAACATCGCACCCATAACCCTACACCATTAGATGGATCCACCAAAGAAGTGATCTCCACATCAGCCAACAGTGCTGAATATCGTATTGCATCAAGCCCTTCAAAGACGAAGTATTGTGTGATGTTTCTCCTCTTGAAGTCTGTGATGTTCTTTTGGGCCAACCTTATTTATGGAAATGTCATGTTGTATATGAGCCTAGGCCTCGTAGTGTTATTATTACTTTGAACAGGAAATTGTATAGGATACCCGAGGCAGTCCCACCTAGTGCTATATCCTTGATCTCTGCTAAGCAATGCAGGAAGGTCATCTCTCAGACAGGGAATTTTGTCTTCTTCATGATTCACTCTCAGAATAAGTGAAAGATCGTAGCCACATCCAGGGTCTCTGCGGCTGACCTCTCCACACAGCAAAAGCAAGTAGATAAGGTCGTGGAAGAATACTCAGATATATTCTCCTCACCTACAGGGGTACCTCTGCACTGCTAGGTCAAGCACCCCATCGATCTCACCCTCGATGCACTGCTTCCCAATGGGCCAGTCTATCATCGCTCTTTGTTAAAGAATGAGGAGATCAAGCGACTGATCCAAGAACTACTCCACAAGGGGCACATCTGCCCCATCTCATCACCTTGTAGGATCCCAATCATGCTGGTACAGAAGAAAGATGGAACCTGGCGACTCTATATTGATTACTGGGCTCTGAATAAAATCACTGTCAGAAACTGGTACATGATTTCCCTAATCAATGACATCCTTGATCAACTCACGGGGGCCAAATTCTTCAACAAGATTGATCTGAAGTCTGGCTACCACTAGGTCCCGATAGAATAGACAGATGTATGGAATACCGCCTTCAAGTCAAAGGAAAGACTTTTTGAATGGTTGGTCATGCTGTTTGGTTTGACAAATGCTCCAACCACTTTCATGAGGATGATGGACGATATCTTGTGACCATTCACCAATACTTTTTTAGTGGTGTATCTGGATGAAATTCTAATTTATAGCAAGACTTGGGCCAAACACTTGCAACATATTCAATAGGTTCTGCACACCCTGCAGTAGCAGAAGCTATACGCCAACCTGGAAAAATGCTCCTTCGGCATGGACAGGGTCCATTACCTAGGCTACATCATTGATCAACATGGCATACATGTGTACCTAGGGTACATCATTGATCAACATGTCATACATGTGGATCCAACCAAGATCCAAGTCTTTTGTGACTGGTCAGCCCCAAAAACACTCACTGAGCTTCAGAGCTTCTTGGGACTTGCTAATTTCTATCGCAGGTTCGTGTTGTGTTTCTCCCATATTGCATGGGCCCTCAGCCAAATAAACAGGGGTGGTGGTAAGGCAAAATTTGCATGGGGCCAGTCCCAACAACAAGCGTCTGATGATTTGAAGCAGTGCTTGTGCTCAACCTCAGTAATTTCGCTACCAGACCTACAACATCCCTTCGAGATTGAGACAAATGCTTCAAGCTATGTCGTGGGCACCATTCTCACTCAGCACACCCACCCCGTGGCCTATCATAGTGAGACACTGTCAGATACTGTCCATAAGTACCCTACTTACGGAAAAGAATGTACTCCATTGAGAAAGCATGATGCCAGTGGAGACATTACATTCTCGGGAAGGAGACAGTTATCCACACTGATCATAAGCCATTGCAGTTCATGCAGACATAGGGAAAATTGCATAATGACCGCCATCAAAAGTGGTCCACATACTTGCAGCAATTCCACCTCAACATCAAGTATAAAACATGAAGCACCAATCGCATCGCTGATTACCTCAATAGACCGCCAGTCACGACACTCACCACAATGCTAGACTCTTGTGGCCATGAGACATCTAGATGGCCCCAACTCTATGAGAGAGACCCTGACTTCACCACCACCTACCAAATGTTGGGTGAAAATGCAGTTGTCGATAATTTCCATCTTCAGGATGGGTTGTTGTGTCGTCTGGGCCATATCTATGTTCCATCAAGTGAGTGAGTGACGCTGATCTGGGAATCCCACTACAGTCAGGTGGCAGGACACTTCAGCATCAAAAAGAAAGTGGTGATGCTACAGAAACATTTTTACTAGCCGAAACTTCGACAAGAGGTCGACAAGTATATCAGGTCCTGAACTACCTACGCTATTGCCAAAATAACCACTAAGAAACATGGCCTATACACCCCTCTTCCTACTCCTGACAGGCCATGGGAATCCATCTCAATGGACTACATGTCGGGCATCCCATCCACCAAGTGGGGAAATGATTGTGTTTTTGTGGTTGTTGATCGCTTTTCTAAGATGGCAATTCTAGTTGCCTGGAAGAAGAGCATCATAGTAGAGGCCACTGCCAAGCTCTTCTTTGAACGAGTCTAGGTACATTTTGGAATCCCACAAACCATTGTCTCATATCGGGATAGTCAATTTCTCAGTGCATTCTAGTCAAGCCTCTGGTCACTGCTGGACACCACGCTCACCAAATCCACAGCCTTCCACCCCCATACAGATGATCAAACCGAGTTTGTAAATCGAATGATTGTGCATATCCTTCACATGTATAATTAAAAGCACCCTTTCACATGGGATGAGAGCCTCCCCTATGTCCAACATAGCTACAACCGAGCCTTTCATAGCTCAACCGGACATAACCCCTTTCAAGTGGGGTTGGGATTCCAACCATTGGGTCCCATAGATGTTACACTTCCCCTTGTGGTCACCTTGACTAACTCATCTCCTGCTCCAACTGAAGCTAACAAAGCCACCCAATTCATTGAGCAGATCCAACGCATCCGCCAATAGGTTCAGGATATCCTACAGAAGTCCAATGACAAGTACACATAGCGCCATGATCAACATTGGGTGCTGCATAAGTTTCAGGTGGGCGGAAAAGTTTGGTTGCACTTGTAGAAAGAACACTTTACAGGACCCCATCGGAATATCTTTCCACTCCGTTATGGACCAAAAACTATCACCAAGGCCGTGGGGGATAATTCTTTTGAGCTCAACATTCCTCCTTTCCTTGGCCTGCACCTAGTGTTCAACGTGTATCTCCTTCACCCTTATTTCCCACCATTGTTGGACACCTCAAAAGTAGCAGAACAGTTGACACCAATAGATCTCAACCCCAACTGCATACAAAAGGCATCCAATGATCATATTGTGGACAAACAGATCAAGGGCACTCGACAACAAAGGATCCAACTTTATCGAGTCGTCAAAGCAAGGCAGCTCCTGCACCAAGGCAAGTGGCTCACTCGGGGTCAAATTCAACAAAAAATTCCTCATCTAATGGGGGTCCTCAACGCAATGGAGACCATTTATTCCTAAGGAGGGAGGATTGATCCATATGGATATCATTGGCCACCCACCTTTTCCAACTGGCTCAAAACAATTTTCTGACAATTTTGGCAATTTACTATTTTTAGCGGTTTTAACTTCCAGGGCCATTTTAAGGGCCTAAATGAAGGTTTTTCGGTATCAAGATCCTTAGTGATAACCAAAGGAATTATTGAGCCACCAAAATGAATCTCCTTGATGATACCTTTCCAATAGGCTATCACACGCCTAAAACATAGATCGTATGCAAAAGTTACGACCCCGGGAAGTTGATGTACTAACTTACCCAAAAGAGGCCCACATGACTTTTGGCACTTCATCTCCTAGGGTTAGGTTTTTGGATGTCTAGGGTTTTTGGCATTCTTGATTATTGTAAAAATTCCTTCAGAGCCTCATTTTAATCTTCTTCTTGCGAATGTGTGCTTCCATCACATCTCTTCTCAGAGATAAGCCACCACCATTCCAGCAAGCTTGTTTTCGCTGCATTTTACAGTTTTAGCTTATTTTGTTATTGAATAGAAAACCAGTTTTACTGTATCTCTGTTATTTTGTGTTAAGCACCTGTTAATAATATGTATTCATTTTGTTCTGCTCATAAAATCAGAATCATTGATCTCCTACATTATCTAACACTTCGTCGGTGAAAGGTGTAGGGAATGGGTCATGCAAACAAGCATCATTCAGCTTCCTGAGTTCTACACAGATCTTGATATCTCTTGTCTTCTTATATTGTACCACCATAGGGATAATCCATTCCGACTCTTCAATAGGTTCTATGATTCCTTCTTCCAACATCCTGTCTAATTCAATCTTCACTTTCTGCTTATATTTGGGATTCAATCTGTAGGGTCTCTGCTTAACTGGCCTGACATCTGGCTTCAAGGGGATCTTTATCTCTCCCATGGGCCCTTTAATTCCCTTCATATCAGTGAACTTGGTTGGGAACAAGTCCTGATATTCATGTAGTAGTTTTGTGATCTTATCAATGGTGGCATCATCCCAGAAATATCCAACATTACCAAGCTTAGGTGCTTCCTCTGTTCCAATATTAACTTTGTTTATTTTGATCGGTTGTCCAATGAAAGGTAGTTTGACTCTCGGTCCTTTACATATCTATTCCCTTCTGTTTATGCAATATTCAAATTCCTAGGATCATCATCTTCATCAGCATTGATATTGTAACATCCTTGCAATTTCTGAAGAGGTGCAGTCCATTCATCCTCTTCTTACTCAATAGGGAAGTTAGGTTCCTCCTCAAAGACTTTTTGTCTTACAACTTGTAGAGCTTGATCTGCTTAAGGGTACTGGCTATCAAATAAAAATGTAGCTACAAAGTTATGAGTCATACCATACCAATCTGAAGTGGTGAGGCGTACTTCTGCTTGAAGATACCAATTGATAGGCGTTGTGTCCAGAGTGTTGATGAACTTATGCACCCACTGTTCTTGAAGAATGTTTCTCCAGGCCTCCTCAAAACCTCGCACATGGTCCTTCAGACATCTTTGACCTGTGTATCGAACTTCGCATCCTTCTACTTGTTCTAAAAAGTGCACTACCATCAAAGTGTGACATTGCATCTAGTCTGCGATGTTCTTTTTATGTGTCCCCCATCATCTTGTTGGTGTTTCTTTCAAAGCCTCATCCAGTGCCAACAATCTCTGTTGTATTGGTACAATTTATTCAAAATTTGATAAGAATGTTTCTAAATGATTTAAACCATCAAATGTGGGTAGATTTCTTACTTATGTACCAATCCAACGAACTTCCCTATTCAATCTAGCACACCCCCACGCAAAAACTTCATACATTTTGTTCTTCCAATTCTCCAATCCTTCTTTTAAGTCCGATGAGCATGCGTTGTCACTTCATCATCATAAATTCCCATCTGTTGTAGGGTTAATGTAATCATGTTGTCTCGTTGTCAATTTATATATATTCTCTAGCTCATATGCGCAGTCTTATTCTCAGATGGGTTATGTGTATCTTCGACCTTCATCGGGATCTAGAGGTGCAATTACCCTAAGGCCATCACCTTCAAATGTCATTATTCTTTTCTTTAAGTCAACAACAGTGGAATTTTTGAAATCCCAATCAATTCCTAACAACCCAGGATAAGGATAGCTATCATCAACTATCTCAATCACCTCGAATTCCACAAATGTTCTTACCCCATCGATGTACATAGGTACATGCTCCAGTCTCCCAAAGGGGCTTACTGCCTGTTGATTAACCATCCTAAGCCTGATAGGGGAATAAATTAACTTAGGTTTTCCCATCAGTGCCCAGGCCTGCTTCGTCATAACATTGAATTATGATCCTAAGTCGAGGACCACATAATCTATATCATAATCTCCAATCTGAGCATTAAGGTGTAGTTCCTTATTTTTCCTTCTCTTTTTGGATACTTGATGTATTTCTCTATTCAGCAGAGGGTTTACCTTCCCTGGTTCATACTGTCAGATCAAGTGTTGTAGTTCTTATATGGATCTTTCATCCTTAATCAAATCAATGAACATATACAAGAAACTAACAATATTTCTTACCTCTTTTCCTTCTCCCGGTGATGCAGACTAATCGAATGCCAAGGGCATCCCACATTCTCTCACTTCTAGTTGCACCTTTGATGAAGAAACCTGATCTCCTCCAAATTCTCTTCTTGCTTCTTCAAACGTCTGCTTTTATTTCCTCAGATCAAACTCTTGTGTCTTCTTTGCAACTCTTCTGACCCCTAATTATTTTGTAGTCTTTGTTGGAGTCACCCTGTCTAGAAGCGCCTCCTCTAGTGATAAAAGTGACTCTAGGATCCTCTCCGCAAGGTTCTACTGAGATTAATTGTACTTGTGGGTTTCCTCCTCGTCTCTCTTGAAGTTTGGCTAACAACACA
>JASDQU010199957.1:0-18425 GCA_032191745.1 Picea mariana
TGGAGAAAAGGACAAGGCATCATATTGGGCTGGTGTCCACAAGAAAAGGAAAGTTTCCAGAAAGATCTCATCCAAGCCATGTAAGTGGGGATGTCCAAACATGTGGGTGCAGTGAGGGCCAAGGATGTATAAGTGTTACTTGTGGGTGCCTTTGTAGAAGGTGAGTTGTACCTGTCATGGATGCAATTTTTTCCAAGCCCATTCTTGCCTTTATTCTTTTTATTCTTGTTTTATTCTTTTATTTTCTTTTTTTGTTCAAGAACTAACCAGGGGACACTGCCTTGGCATGGTGACCAGAGCTGACAGCGTTACCCACAAGTACTTTCACAGATATGAGAAGGTTGGCTCGTGATGAGACCCCCTTTCCCTTCTCCATGAAACCAAAGGTCACTGCCCTGGCGTGGTAACCAAATGGTGGCAATGTCATACTGTTAGGCACCCATGGACCTAATAGGCTGGCCCGTGATGAGACCCCCTATCCTCTGACTAGATCTTGTTTTGTTATTTTTCGGGTCCCTCTTGTTTCTTGCTGAGAGGCTTTTTACTGCCTTCTCGGGGATCCCTGGGCGAAGCATCTCAAGGTTTTATTTCTAGGCTTTTCTCTTTTACCAGTTGCTTTTACCTTCTGGGCCTTTAGCCCCTTCTTCCCACGAGNAGATAAGATGAAACAGTGATGCTATGATGGGAGCGGACGATGGCTTTTCAAAAATTCCCCCAGTGGCAAACAAGACCTATGGGCACAGGCTTGCTAGGGCACCCTGTCAATTTCCCCAAGCATGGTCAAGTGGGCTAATGTAAGATCCAAGCAGTTGTTAGAGATAAAAGGAATCAGATGCATATATTTAAAGGTTTCAATGATCAAAGGTGACATATACCATGATACCTGGACCAATTACCTCATGGAGCAAGAACCTCTTCTGATACAGGATCAAGTCGATGCTGATGGATGTTGCTGCTGCTGACAAGACAAAAGATGATGAATGAAGAAAAGGCGGGCCCTCCAGGGCCATGCTCAGGTCAATCCTGCTCTCGGTACTCCATGTCTATGACCTGTGGACCTCAAGACATGATCTCCTAGTTATCCCTAAAAAGTGGGGATAACATGTCTCAAACACTACAAATGCTTGGGTGTTCACTATTAAGTTCCATCTTGGTAGATGCTAGAGAAGTGGACTCTATCTCATAACATCCCATCTCTAGCTCCCGATATACAATATCATTCTTGGGATTCCTAGCATCCTCAACATGGTACTTCCTTTCCAACTCCCTGTTTAATCTAAACATGGAACCATTTGGAGTTGGAATGGTGGCATAAGTTAAATCCATTTGCAAATTACCACCTAAATCTGTAGTTTTCTTTCTAGAAAGCAACATACCCCAAGCATTAGGCACATCAATCACAACAATGTCCATCTCAATCATGATGTCTGGGAATACAGCCAAGTGTACTTGTAATCCTTTAATTAAACCATGCACCTGAATTGTCTTGCTATCCATAGCACAAATGTTATGATAAGGTCTAGATATTCTTAAGTTTAATTGTTCCATAATACTTCCATTACTTTCTTAGTCATAACATTTGAGCTAGCTCCTGAATCAAGCATGCAGTTGTGAAGAATAAAATCATTCATGAGCAAAGATAGGTAAAAAGGTCTATTCTTTTCATTTCCCCTATCCATATTCTGCAAAATAACTGGTGCATCCTGATAAGCTACTGTTGGCGGAATGTCAACCTTGTTCTGAAAAGGATTTTCTATGGCTTTGAGTAGCTTCTCCCTCTAAGAAGGAATCTTCATTATTTCCGACACAGGCACCAACATCTTTGCATTACTTAACCATCCACCTAAGTCAATATTTAAATTTGAGCTTGCATACACATTTGACTTAGGAGGGGTTGGGGCTACCTTGGGAATGTTTGCTTGATTTCTATCTTGACTTCTATTTTCATTCCTTTGGTAGGTAATGCCTCTATATCTAGCCATTTCAGCTACTTGTTGTAGAGTAGGCTTAGGACCAAACTTTTTTGTTGCCTTATCCCCCACAACATTATTCATGCTATTTACCCCCTCACTATGTTCCACCAAATCCATCCAATCATATATGCCAACATTATACTCATGACCAAACATGTTAACTTGTTCATTTTCTACTCTATAAGGTCCCATCTCATCACAAATGTGAAGGAAGACTTGGCAAGTTGATTCTTCATGAAACTGTCCACAAGGTCTACAATAAGGAATAGCTTGGTGGTCAACCAAGTTAGTGGATTCAAATGGATTTGGTGGTGTTTGATCTTGGGAAGGAGGTTTCTTAGGCCATTTGTCATTTGGCATATGTTGGGGTCTACTTGCTTGACCCCTTTCCATGGCTATCAACCTATTTTGCATGGCATTCAACTGATTAGCATGATTAATCTCCATTTGTTTAATCAATTGAGTGAGTTCCCTAATGCCATCATTAGAAGACCCTTGACTTTCAACCTTCTTTTTCTTTTCCTCACAAGGTTGAGAGGAAGCTCCTCTAGAAAACCCAGGAATGTTAGACTTCCTAGCATCTTGCATATTTGTATCAATCGTCACAGCCATATCTTGTGCATTCTTAAGAGTTTGAGGATCCTTATCCCTTAGTGCATATCTCATCTCCCCCTCAAAAGCTTCCATATAATAAATCAAAATTGCAGTTTATGAAGGCATTATTGTATTAGGGAGACTTTTTACCAAGTCATTAAACTTCTTGTTAAACTCTTCCATTGTCTCATTTTCTTTTTTATGACTTGAACTAAGGGCAACTAGAAGAACTCTGTTTTCTTTTTTATCACCCCACCTTTCCTTGAAAGCAGACACTATTTCGTCTAGAGTGCTAAATTTGTTGGGGTCAAATTCTGAAAACCACTCAACAACATCCCCCTCTAGGGAGAATACAAACAATCTCATCTTCACATCCTCCTCATCATGCCCATAACACCACTTATTAACACAACAATTAAAACTCACAACGTGAGAATGTGCACTAACAACATTATCTCCTGAAAAACAAGGCAATTTTTCAGTAGCTTTGTCAGGAATCATGTGGGGGGGCCCTTGGATTGCTGCAAAATTCAAAGGCCCCAAATACATACTCATGGTAGCGTTAGTATTATTAGTAGGAGTATTAACAGTTGATTGATTATTATTAGTTTGAAACAAGTATTGGATATCAGTGAGTGCTTCTTCTCCAAGATTTTCAAGTAGCCTTCTAGGAGCAAGGCGATTCAATCTCCTCCTATAAACCTTTTCAGGTTTAGGAACAGAATCAATCACTCCTTGTGAAATGCTCCTAGTAGTATACTTGACAGATTTGTTCAATGGAGTCGCCACTTGAAGAGAAAGAAAACAAAAACAACCAATCCAAGCTAAAAAAAAAAATTAGGGACTAAAGTTTATTACTTACTCCTCAAAAAAAAAATTAGTTAAGTCGTTTAGACCAAGGGGCCCTAAAACGTCAACAAAAACCTCCTAAGTTGAGGTGCACACTAAACCARAAAACCCTAACCAGAATAGAGTAGCGCACCACTAAACCAAGATAGTCCTCCAATTGATAACCAAAACCCTTCACCAGAACACTCTTCCTCTATAGTTGCGTCACCCTTCCTCTGTAGTTGCATCACTCTCTCAGACTTGCGCACTTTTCTGTGTGAGAGAGCTTGTTGTGTGTGTTCTTCAAGTGAGGTGCCTAGCCTCTTATATATACAAGTTGTGGCCCCTAGAAATTAGGTCAAGGCCGGCCTATCCACTTTATCTTTCTAATTTACAATTGACTTGTCAAGGCACAATAGGGCCGACTTTTACAAAAGCACAATAGGGTCGACTTAACAAATATAATATAATATTATTCTTTAGGGTTTTGTCTCAGTCAAATACCATATGAATATAATAAGAATATCTTCCGAAGCTACTCAAACTTCAACACTCCCTCTTAGCAAGGAAGGTATTCTTCTGGCACGATCATCATGATTGCTTCTGCTCTTTTGTACACTTGACCATTGACATGTTGAATTTCCACAAATCTATATTGAAGAAGTTTTGTAACCACATCAACATCTAGGGTCTCATCATCCATCCGAGCTTTATGTCATCACGGGGCTTTCACTCGCTAGCTCACACAAAATCTGGTATCTAGTTCCACAATGAACTAGTAACCTCTGGTTGGCACACCAGGCAACTGGCCCACAATGACTAGGCATCTAATCACGAGGATTAGGCGATGTAGTGTGCACACACTACCCATCTAGACCAAGGCTAGGAAACACCTCCAACCACACAGGTTGGCCAACCAGCTTCTAGTCTGTGTAATGATACCTGTTTCTAACATTTTCTGTAACTCCTTTTGAACCAAAGGAGCTAACTTGGGGTTCAACTGCCTTAACTTTTGTCTAAAGGGTTCGGTACCTTCCTTAAGAGGAATCACATGTTGAATCACATCCTCCCTGTAGACTTTGAGTTCATCATAGCTAAAGGCCAAGACATCCCTATATTCATTTAATAACTTAACAATTTCATCCCTTTCATCTATAGGAGTAGTCTTGCCTACTTTTATTAACTTAGGCTCTTCACTAGTTCCAATATTGACTTCAAGGTAATCACATAGTTTTTTCTTTGTGTCATCTTTTTGCTTATGACCATCCTGTCTATCAAAATTCTTTTCTGAAGAAACCACTCGTTTAGGTAGTGCTTTCACCTCATCATCATTTTCAGTGTAATTCCAACCTTCTTCTTTCAAACTTATGCCTAAGTCTGAAAATTCATGGATGTGAAGTAAAAACTTGACCACCTGTTTGTCATCATCAAAAACCTGCCAATGGTCCATGTTATCCAGGACCGAGGGTCTAAAAATGACTTCTACTGAAATATTCTCATCAATCAAACTGTCTGGAAGTTGTAGTGTGGAAGCTGCTACTGCAAGTTCATCGACTTTTGAATTATGTTCTCTAGGAATTGCAATCAAGTCCATGGCATCTAAATCATTCATTGAGTTCCAAATTGCATTCCTATACCCTTTCAATCTTTTTGACCTGCAAGCAAACCTGTTCTTTAACTGTTGTATAACCAAGTCTGRGTCCCCTTTGATATTTAGACATTTTATTCCCCTATCTCTGCAGAGTTCTAAACCAAGGAGTAGAGCCTCATACTCAGCCACATTATTGGTTGCATCAAACTCCAATCTATAAGCAAATTTCAACACTTCACCACTTGGAGCTTGAAGCACAATGACGGCACCTTTTCCTGCTCTAGAAAAAGCACCATCAAAGTTCATGTACCACATCTTATCTAACTCATTATCTTGGCTTGTTTCTTCAAAAGGCACAATGGAATTAGATAAGATGGCATAGCTACCAAGACCTTCATCAGTCCACTTTAATTCATTTTTGGGATGGTTGGGATCTTCAACATGATACTTTCTATACACTTCCCTATTCAACTTAAAAGTATTTCCATCTGGGGTAGGGAGAGTAGCATAAGATAGATCCATTTGTAGACTACCACCCAGATCTGCATCTGCTTTCCTATTCAATAGCATTCCCCAAACATCTGGAACATCAATCACCACAATATCCATTTCAAACATGATATCCGGAAATACTGCTAAGTGTACTTGCAAACCTTTTATCAATCCATGCACTTCAATCGTTTGACTATCCAAGGCACAAATGTTGTGGTAAGGTCTTGATATTCTTAAGTTCAATTGTTCCATTACCTTCTTAGTAATAACATTTGAGCTTGCTCTTGAATCTAGCATGCAATTGTGTAACACTTTGTCGTTCACAAGTAAAGAAAGGTAGAAAGGCAAATTCTTTTCATTCTTCCTATCCCAATTCTGTAGAATCACTAGTGCATCCTGATAAGCTACGGCTGGTTGTTTCTCTACAACACTTTTAGGAGGTTGTTCAATGGCTTTAAGTAGCTTTTCCTTCTGTGAAGGAATCTTTATGATTTCTGACACAGGCACTAACACCTTCGCATTACTCAACCAACCACCTAAGTCAAAGTTTAAGTCTACATTAATAGGCACATTAGACTTAGGAGGAGTTGATGATACTTTGGGGGGCACTAGTTTGACTTTTATCTTGAATTTTATTTCCACCCCTTTGGTATGTAATGCCTCTAAACTTAGCCATTTCTGCAACTTGTTGGGGAGTGGGCTTGGGCCCATACTTTTCTGTAGCTTTATCAATATTACCATTCATAAAGTTTCCACTACTTCTATAATCATTAACATCCATCCAATCATAAATGCTACCATAATATCTTTCATCACACATATTAACTTGTTCATTTCCTTGGTTTCCATATTCATTTTCACACTCCTCAAGGTAAACTAAACAAGTCGATTCCTCATGAAACTCACCACAAGGCCTACAATAAGGTATAGAGCGATGATCTACCAAGTTGGTGGATTCAAAAGGATTAGGTGGTCTTTGATCATTTTGGGGAGGTCTTCTTGGCCACCTATCATTTGGCTTGTGTTGTTGTTTATTACTTTGGGACCTCTCCATGGTGATCACCTTATTCTGCAAAGCATTGATTTGATTGGCATGATTTATTTCCATCTGCTTGATTAATTGAGTCAACTCTTTGATTTCTTTGATCCCATCACTTGATGATCCTTGACACTCGTCCTTCTTTTTCTTCTCATCATTAACCTTTGAAGAAGAACCTCTATTGAAACCAGGAATGTTGGATTTCCTAGCTTCAAGCATATTCTGCTCAATCCTTACAGTTGTTTCTTGTGCTGCAGGCAAAATTTGAGGATCCTTATCCCTTAAAGCATATCTCATTTCACCCTCAAAAGCCTCTATATAATAAATCAAAATTGCAGCATCCGGAGGCTTAACATCTTGATGAAGGCCCTTTACCACACTATTAAACTTAGTGTTAAATTCTAACACAGTTTCATTTTCCTTCTTGTGACTAGTGGTAAGAGCACCTAGCTGAAATCTATGATCCTTTTGGTCACCCCTTCTCTTCCTAAATTCATCCAATATTGAATTAAGGGTGGCAAACTTGTTGGCAGGAAAATCTGAAAACCATTCACCAGCATCTCCTTCCAAAGAAAAGACAAACAAGGTCATCTTCACATCTTCTTCGTTATAACCTTTACAATACTTCTCCACACATTTGTCAAAACTTGCAATGTGGGACCTGGCACTTATAGCATTGTTCCCATGAAAAATAGGCAACTTGTCAATGGCTTTCTCTAGAACATCATGAGGGGAGCCCTGAATTGTTGCAAGGTTCAAAGGACTCAAACAGGAAGTCATCGTTACGTTAGAATTATTAGTGGGATTATTAACAGTTGGTTGATTATTAGTTTGGAACAAGAATTGGATATCGTTGAGTGCTTCTTCCCTAAGACTTTCAAGTAGTCTCCTAGGAGCCAAGTGGTTCAGTCTCCTCCTATAAACCTTTTCGGGGTTGGGAAAAGAATAAACCACTCCTTGTGAAGTGCTCCTAGTAGTATACTTGCTAGATTTGTTCAATGGAGTCGCCACTTAGACAAGAATCACACAAAGCTAACCAATCACCAGCTCAAAGAATTTTAAGGCCTAAAAAGTTTTATTATTTATTTCTTAAAGAATCAATTAAGTCGTTTTGACCAAGGATAAATGACTTATCCCCGGCAACGGTGCCAAAGATGTTGCCGTCCTAATACACACTTGCAAACATGAGCTAAGTCCGGCTCACTTAGTGTGTCCTTGGAGGCACAATGCCTAGGTTCACAGCCCACGCTGTCACTTTGACCAAAACCTCTTCCGTCTAGGCTCACTCCTAGGGAAGCCAAGGGGGGTAATCCCTAGTTTCTAGATTAGTTTTAGAGTTAAGTTCTAGGAGTTAGTTTTAATTTGTTAAGGCTTGGGGGGATTCTAATCCTAAGATGCACAAGCAGCAATGCAAGATGCAAGGGTTAGTATGTTAAGCAAGACCTTTTCCTAAAGCAACTAAGACTAGTGCCTAAGATTGGGCAAGGGGTCAACTAAAGTTAAAAGGGGTTTCTTTACAAGTATGATTACAATATTACTTACAAAAGAATAACTTAATCAAATAAATACTAGATACAAGATTTACAATTAGAAGATGCTAGAATACAACAAACAAGCTAACCACTTTACTTATTATGTGTTTGTGCAGAATATAAAGAGATCAAAGCATCATGTAACATTTATGAGATTATCATCAATACATCATCAATACACCATCAAAGAAGATTAAGCACAAGTATTAAAGATGAAAGACAACCACTCTTAATTGTTAAACCCACGAAAGTTTTAGAGACTTGGGTCCAAGGTTGAGTTATTAAGCTTTCTTAGGATTATTAAGTTTTATTAAGCTTTAACCAAAGCCTCCTCCCCCTATTGCCAAATCACTGTTGGATGCTCAATAAGTGTTGCCAGCCTAGCTTCGCAAGTCAGCCCGGAAGAAAGAGTTCTTATGGAAAGGACGCATCATGTGCGCCGTGAGACCGTCCCCAGCCTACACCTTCCGTTGCCCCTCAATCCCCGTTTTAGATGGTGAAGATGGTGGTCTAAGGTACCCTAAAGAGTCTATTAAGCTTATATGTGAAGTAGGTAGACTTTTAGGAGTGTTTTATAGTGTTTTAAGAGTTTTATGACACTTTTAAATACTGATTAAATGACTTGGCCGAAACTCACTTCAGCCTTAGAGATGTGTTGATTAAGTGTAAGAGATTAAGAGCATTAACACATATATGCTATGTAAGAGCAAGTCACTTAGATGCACAATTAGATAGCTTGCAAAGTAAAGAAATAAGGTGCAAGGGCAAGAACAACTTGCCAACAAGATGGAAAGAGAAACACACTTATCTTATGATTGAGAACTTTAAGATATGAGCATTAAGTGTGAGAAGGAAAAAGATTTAAGTGTTTGCCTACTTATCAACTTATCAAGAGATTACTTCAAGCATGTGGCAAATGGCCTTAGAGATCAAGCATGAAAGAAAAGCACCATCTACTTGTTTAAGCAACTAAATATTAAGGATTATAGATCTAAGCATGGAACATAAAGATGAACATTTGAGTGAACTAAGCATGCATGAGATCTAGTTAAGTTGATTATGAGGCCCAATAGGCTTAAGCTAGAGAATTATTAAGTGTTAGATCTAGATCTAGAATATTTTTGGAGCATTAATCACTTAGATCATCAATCACATATTAAAACCCTAACCTCACCTCTTGGGGTATTCCTCTCCCAAATAGGTAGGCAATTAATTAGCTTGCTTAACTTAGAAAATATTGAGAAAAGAGAGAAGCAAGCAAGCAAGAGATACAAACTAAGGAAAGAAATAAGCAGGCAAACCAAGCAAACAAGAGGCAAATCCTACCCCACATCTTAGGTTAAGAAGATGCCCACTTCACCTTCTAAACCCCGCGTCCTAGCTCAAAAAGGCTCAAAAAATTCAAAAAAAACAAGATCTAAACTAGATCTAAGCTACCCAAGAGCTCACACGTGGGAGGAGGCCGTACCACTCCTTCTCCCACAACTATGAGCCACTAGCAAGCAAAAAGGAAGAAGAAATGAACAAAAATACTTAGAAATTGAAGAAGGAGATTGAGAAATCGCTACCAATCCCTTTGGGGGGTCGTTGAGTGTTGTGTGGATGCCTTTGGGTAGCCAAAACCCCTCTCAACCAGATCTGAACCTGCAAAAACCAGCAAGGTATCCTTGCTGGAAATGCTACACACAACCAATATAGTGAAGAAAAACTTTTGCCTTTTCAGGGCAAAAATTTTCTTAAGAAAAATTTATAAATTTAGATTAAAAATGACCTATCTTACTAAACTATGCTAGCTGAAATATTGATGGAATGAACAGCAATATAGAAAAAGAGTAAGAGTGAGAAAGGAATGGAGTTTGTATGTGTCTCAAGGGAGCCTTCTTGCTTGAGGTGTTCCCAATGAAACTCTTGAAGTTAAACTTGCAAAAACCTTGAAAAGTGATGGCATACAATAGACAATATGTTGCATACACTAATAAGATGACATTTCAATCCTATCTAGCATATCAAGATATATAGATCTACAAGCATGTGCATTACTAGATCTACCCAAATAACATTTTACCTTAGGATCCAATGGATGCAATCACAAAACAAAATTAGAACAACATTACCTCATGTGTATGGCAAGAAAAAACATGTGCATAACTCTTCCAATAATCCTCCAAAGATTTTCTCTTTATTACTCAAGAAAAGGATCTTGGAGAAAACTATCTCCAAAACCCTAAGAGCTAGAGAATGAAAATGATGAATGAAAGAGAGAGAGAGAGATTGAGAAATCAAGTAGCATAACTTTAGCTCAAGATATGGTGAGTTGGGAGTGAGGAAAGGGATCTATTTATACTTGGAGAGGCAAACCTACCTCTCTTGGATCAATGTCAAGTGTCCACCACCAAGCATAAGAGTAGATCTCTAGGCTAGGGCGCACCTCTTAGGGTTTAGATCTTAGATCTTAGATCTAGGGTGTAGGAAAGGTGGAAAATGTTGGGATCAAGCAAAAGGGGTGTGGGAGGCCTTGGGATCGATGCCAAGGAAGATGAGAGGTTCCAAATAATTTTTAAAAATTATTTTGGATTTTTTCTAGATGGAGGGGGGCACACTTCTTCTAGGAGGGCGCAACTTTTGGGGATGAGCAGAGGATGGGAGGTGTTGGGATGAGGGAAAAGGAGTTGGGATGAGGGAAGGAGAGACGTGGGGGTGAGAGGGAGCACACCCACCAATGGGAGCAACCCCTCCAATTAAAAATAAGATGCCACGTTTTTCTCCTAGAGGAGGGCGTAACTTCCCCTTAGGCCATCACTTTTTGAGGGTGAGAGTGTGGAAAGGGTAGGAAAAAGGGGTAGGAAAAAGTTGGGTGGTTAGGTTAGGCTTAAGGAGTCTCTCTCTAACTTAGATCCACCATTTAACATCCTTTTAACTCATTATTACAATTTTACAATTTTGCCATGTTTGGACTTTAGCAATTAAAATTGTTGTTTTAGACTGACTAACACTCCAAGTGGACAAACCCATAGCAAAAGTTGGGGGGTGTTATTCCATTTCTTTTGAGCACAAATATCCCTATCAAAAATCCAAGAACCTAGTTTTTACAATTTTTGCTCAAAAATAATCAATTAATTAAATAATTAAACCTCCAAACTTAGGGAAATTTAATTAAAAATTAATTAATTAAAAAACACTGACTTAGACTCGACAGAATTCCGCAAAACTTTCTAAGATGTCTTGCATGGTCATTTACAATGATTCCCTATAATAGTTACCAAAAGATAAACCCACTAGAACGTCGTTCACCACTTTGGAGGAATTATTGCAAGTGTGAGGGAAAAACTCAAGGGAAATCAATAAGGATGAAAAGCCCAATTGATAACCTGAGGATAAAAAACCCTCGGTGAAAGGAACTCTCCTAGTGAACCGATTCCAAGGTAACTGACCTAGACATGACTCATGCAGACCTATTACATTATTAACCCACGCAGGGGTGCGGAAATTCCTATTACAAAAAGAAGTGTTGGGGTCAAACATGCCCTGTAGAACCAAAGTCTTCGACAAATTTGCATCTGATGATGCATCTCTTCATGGCACATGGAGATGACCTTGAGAACACAACTCAAGAATGTGAAGATGGAAAGTTCAGAAACTATTCAATCATACTTCACAAGAGTGTGTCAGATCAAAGAACAGCTAGAAGCCATTGGAGACAAAATCGAAGAAGCCGAATTGGTTATGACTACATTGAATGGTCTCCCCAGATCATGGGAATCATTCATTCAAGGTATATGTTTAAGAATAAGGCTAACAAGGTTTAGCAGACTATGGGAGGATTGTAGTCAGGAAGAAGCAAGATTGGTAGCAAGAGAAGAGAAGCTAGGTGATGAAGAAAATCATGCCCTAGCAGCACATACCAGAAAAGGAAAGAGCAAGAAGGAAGGACTTTTCAAGTCACATAAGAAACCTCATGGATTACAAAAGACTAATAAGTTCAAGAAGGACTTCTCAAGTTACAGATGCTTCACTTGTCAAAAGATGGGACACATTGCCATAAACTGTCCAAACTCCAAAGGTCAGGACAGAAAAGGAAAGTATAAGAAACATCATGCTCATGCCACAGAAGATGATGAATATGATCATGAGAAAACCAAAGAAGATGACCTAAGTGAAGAGTATGTATTGTAAGATCTAATTGTATTTTGATCTGTTGACTATCATACTAACCTTTGATCAAAGTTATAAGCTGACTCTAGGTTGAGATTTTCGAGTTCATTTGTATTATATTTCTTAACTCAGATTTCTGTCAAGAAAAGCATATTGTCTTAGTACAAGGGATAGGTTGAAGAGAAGACTTGTCATCTTGAGTGAAGGAGACTCGAAAGAAAAACAATAATACTCATTCTTGAAGACAAGACTCCAGGTTCCAGGTTTGATTGATTAAATTGATAAGTTTCAAATTTTCACATATCAAGTTTGATAGCAATCTTTCAAAAGTTCTATTACTGCTAGATACAATGAATACTTGGTAGCATGTGAGCACCATTGATATAAATGCTTATTGGATATAACTAACATCTCCTCTAGGATATACTTCTTGTTTGTTTCCCAGTTATCTCGTTGTTCTTGTTTTCTTGTTCCGGGCAGGTTACCATGGAGGAATGGCTGATCACAACACTTGAAGAGTGTTGCTCTCATTTCTTATTATTGTATTTCTTATTTTGGCTCTTGTTCCAGGCAGGTCACAAGTGATAGCTCTGAAGGAGCTACTATAACGATTACTCTCTCTATTGTTTTTATTTTTATTATAAGAGTATTATTCTTGTCTGTTGTATTTGTTGTTTCTCTTGTTYCAAACAGGTCACAGGTGATAACTCTGAAAGGAGCTATAGTGATGGTTACAGGAGGCAACATATTAGATGATCTCTAGTTTGAGASAAGAAGCAAACTATCCAGATAAGTTGTATACACRGCCGTATACATCCATGTACCAAAGTAGACGAAGACGAAGAAGGGTACTTTTTGCAAGATACAGAGTATCTCATATGGAGATTGATTGTAAGGAGCAGAAGGCTCCAAAGATGACCGAACAAATCCCTCTAGTGCAGTTGATCACTATTCAGATCACCATGAAGAGATCAGCATGGTCTCATGACACTTTGCAGGATGCAAAGACATATAKCATTGATGAGCCATATCATGAGGAGCAGATGGCTCCACCTGTGGTGAGGCAGGCGGCCCCACCAAGTATTAGCTCGGAAGGAGCTAGAGTTCAGAGGGAGTCAACCCTCATGACCCAGTAGGGAGGAGCAGCCTCCCCAGGACCGTTCATATGAGACTTCAGAGGAAATCGTCACATACAGAGGGTGCAGATGGCTCCATATATATAGACTCAAAGGGAATCAAGCTTCAGAGGGAGCATGAAGACTCACAGTGAACTTGATCTCAAAGAGAGTCGGTGGCTTAGAGATTTTCATTCAAAAAGTATTCTTCCTCAGATTCAGATGGGAGAAAGAGACGTCTTCCAAGACTGACAGACAGATGCCATGGGTGGAGGAGGCTAGATCGTAGCTGTCGAGACTTCTAGGAGATGTGAGATCTCCTAGGAGGATTTCCTTGCTTTAGTAGACTCTACTATAGTGATAGAGAAGGAAGCCAGTCAGAAGGACTGGGATATAGATCTTTTCCTTGACCAAAAGGGAAGTCAGTGATGACTTCCAAGATGATCTACAAGATCAAGCATGTTGTAGATAACAAATAGGGATGTACAAAGCTTGACTTGTGGCCAGAAGATTCTCCCAGCAAGAGGAAGAAGATTATGGCGAGACACCTACTCCAGTAGTCAGAAGAAGTATACATAGAGCAGCTACAAGATACATGAGAAGGAGTCTCATGTTTGCAAATTGAATAAAGCTTTGTATGGGCCTAAGCAGGCACCCAAGACATGATATGCTAGATCAGACAATTTCTTGATGAGCTTGGGCCTTACCAAGAGTAAAGCAATTTCCAACTTGTACTTCAAGGTTGTGGATGGTGGACCAATGATACTACTGTTATATGTAGATGACCTGTTTCTAACAGAAGAAGAGAAGCTCATCACTGAGACAAAGAGGAAGCTTGTTGCAGAGTTCGAGATGAAAGACCTTGGCATGATGCATTACTTCTTAGGTCTGGAGGTATGGCAGAGACCATGTGAGATTTTCCTTGACCAAGGAAAATATGCAATAGAAATTCTAAAAAGATTCGGAATGATGGATTGTAAAGCCATGCCTACTCCGATGATGACAAATCTGAAGTTGTTGGGTGATACATCTTCAGAGGTTGTACATGCCACCTTGTATAGACAGATAATTGATTCGTTAATAAACTTAACGAACACGAGGCCAGATATATGTTTTGCAGTGAATACATTGAGTCACTATATGGTTGAGCCGAGACACGTTCACCTGATTGCGAAAAAACATGTGATGAGGTACCTAAAGGGTACATTTGATTATGGTCTCAAGTATGCCTTAGATTGTGAGATAAGCCTACAAGGCTTTGCTGATTCAGATTGGGCCGATAGCGTTGAGGACCGAAAGAGTACATCTGGATGTTGCTTCAGTTCGGGATCAACTTTGATCTCATGGTTTAGTAGGAAGCAGACTAGTGTGGCGCTTAGTACGGATAAGGCAGAGTACATAGCAGCGTGTTCAGTGTGTAGCAAAGCAGTGTGGCTTCGGAAGCCACTTGCAGGTTTGTTTGATCTCGAGTTAGAGGCGACTTGCATTTGGTGTAACAACCAAAGTTGTGTGAAGTTGCAGAGAACCCATTGTTCCATGACAAGTCCAAGCACTTCGAGATCAGGTACCATTATATTAGAGATATGGTACAGAAGGGAGCAGTGAAGCTCCAATATGTTGCTACAAATGAGCAAGTAGCAGATCTGTTGACCAAGACCCTGTCGAGAGTGAAGTTTGTATACTTCAGAGACAAGCTTGGTGTGGTCCAAAAGGATGTCCCTTGTAAGGGGAGTGTTCAGTGATGATGCATTTCCAGGGCAGCATGTGATCCCTCTTCAGAGGGAGTATTCTCATCCAGCATGAAAAAGGACTAGCACTGAGATAGGTGTATTATCATCCAGCATGAAAAAGGGTTGGCATTGAGACTGGTGAAACTCATCCAACATGAAAAAGGGTTGGCACTGAATATTCTCATCCAGCATGAAAACAGTTTGGCACTGAGACATGTGGAACTCATCCAACATGAAAAAGGGTTGCCACTGAGTGTTACTGCTACTCCAGTGAGCTTTGGAAAACATCTGGTACGCAGAGGCTACTCCAGTGAGCTGTGGAAAAAGTATGGTATGCATAGTTACTAGCTCTCACAAACTAGATGTCAGACTCTGTATGAGCTGGTGAGTTAAAGTTCAGTGAAGATGTGATGTTGTTGAAGACCCTAGATGCATGACATGGTTACAAAGCTTCTTTGGTATAGATTTGTGGAAGTCAACAAGTCAATCTTCGTGTGTACAGAAGTGAAGAAGCAGTTGTGATGATCGTGCCAGAAGAATACCTTCCTTACTAAGAGGGAGTGTTGAAGATTGAGTAGCTTCGGAAGATATTCGTATTATACTTGACCAAGACAAAACCCTAAGGAACATTGTTATATTATTTTTGTTAAGTCGGCCCTATTGTGCCTTGACATGTCAAATGTAAAATAGAAGGGTAAAATGGTTAGGTCGGCCCTGACATAATTCTGGACTATACAACTTGTATTTATAAGAGGCCTAGTGCGTCATTTGAAAAACACACACACAAACTCTCTCACAAGTGTGCAAGTCTAAGAGTGACACAACTACAAGGAGGAGTGACATAGCTACAAGGAAGAGTATTTCAGTAAAGGGTTTTGGTTATCTTGGTGAAAGACTATCTTGGTCTAGTGGTACACTACTCTGTTCTAGTTAGGGTTTCTAGCGGATCCTCTGTTTGGTGAGATCTCTCTTGTGAGAGACATTGTACTTGTTGAAGAATCTATATTAAAGAAGCTTTGTTGGGTTTTCTCCCCCACGAGGGTTTCCCAGGATAAACTTTTGTCTACTGTGGATGTCTTTCTTTCAGTGATCCTTATGCATGCAATTATTATTTTAATAGATTAAAGTTAAAGAATATCACACACTTAACTGCTTAAGAAGAATTTTAACAGTACTTACCAGAGAGTGCTATCCCAAGGTGACCAGTTCCGACTTCAATCTGCAGCTGCCAAGACGTATTGAACTAGGGTTTATGAGAAAACCCTAAATTTCAAAATGTGAATTTTGGAATCCTTTTTCAAGGGAAAGGTGCGCCCTCCTTAGGCGAACTTCTTGGTAGCCTTACTTTGACCAGCATCCTCTAGAAAGTGGGTGAAATCACCTTCTAGGGTTTGTGTAGTTACCGACAGTTGCAACACCGGTTGCAGGTTTCAAAACTTCGTCAAACTAAGAATCTAAACCCAGGGAGAGGTGCGCTAGGGTTAGGAGAGTCTTCCTATGATCTTAGCTTCCCCAGCGAGTTCTTCTAGACTATGCAAATGGCTTCTTTCAGACCCGCTCTAATACCATGTTAAATTTCTCTTAAGCAGTTAACTGTGTTTAGTATTCTTTAACTTTATACTATTAAAACAATAATTGCATGCATAAGGATCACTAAAAGAAAGACATCCACAGTATACACAAGATTTATCCTGGGAAACCCTCGTGGGGGAGAAAACCCAGCAAAGCTTCTTCAATATAGATTCTTCAACAAGTACAATGTCTCTCTCAAGATAGATCTCACCAAAACAAAAGATAAACCAGAAAATCCTAACCAGAATAGAGTAGTGGACCACTAAATCAAGATAGTCCTCCAACTGATAACCAAAACCCTTCACCAGAACACCCTTCCTCTGTAGTTGCATCACCCTTCCTCTGTAGTTGCGTCACTCTCTCAGACTTGTGCACTTTTCTATGTGAGAGAGCTTGTTGTGTGTGTTCTTCAAGTGAGGCACCTAGCCTCTTATATATACAAGTTGTGCCCCTAGAAATTAGTTCCGGGCCGACCTATCCACTTTATCTTTCTAATTTACAATTGACTTGTCAAGGAACAATAGGGTCGACTTTTACAAAGGCACAATAGGTCCGACTTAACGAATATAATATAATATTATTCTTTAGGGTTTTGTCTTGGTCAAATACAATATGAATCTAATAAGAATATCTTCTGAAGCTACTCAAACTTCAACAGCGCTTATGCAATGAGGTACCCTTTCCTCAACATTGTGTCTTCCAAACCCTTGTTTTACCTTTTCTTTATTACTTTAACCTTTTTTGGCTTTTGACATTTGATTTTCAAGTCCTTTTGTTAAGTATGCATTCATTGCATAGGACTTGGGGTGATGGCCTCTTAGTGAGGGGGTAAAGCTCATGCTTCACTTCTTTCTTGGTTTTTTATACTTTGCTTTTCTTGTTCGTTTATTTGCCTTGCATTTTGAATTAGAGCTTTTTCTCYTTCTATATCATTTTTTATAAAGCTGCATCAACCTCGGCATTCAAGCCCCTTCTTCTCATGGGATAATGAAGCATGGACCTTTTTGGGATACATGTAACGACTAACCCAAAAGAAAGGACAACAGAGAAAGGATAGATGGAATATRCTATATGGTAAGGGATATGGACACGTTACCCCTATAAAGACCCCCCAATAGTATAAGTTTTTCCAGGAACGATAACACTTGACTAGGAGATGATGATGACCACCAAGGTGAAACAARGCAAAAGGTATAAATTCAAAGCATCATGATTCATTATCCAATTCAACCCATGATCACCGTTTTCATGCCCCAAACATTGACATTATCACTCGATATGAAGTGTCAGTACCTCAATGTGTAATGCACCATGTCATCTGATGTGAGTTAGTTGAGCATGTAATGGAAGGCATCTGTGGGCAACTGTCAGTGTAGAGTCCGGAATAGAACTGTTGTCTGTAACGAGGATCATGAAGAAAAAATCTCCTCTAGTCACCCCTAGTGGTGATGGGGTAACAAGAAACATTTGTTGAGATTTGGTAGCTTGGAGGTACTTCTGCATTGGCAACGCTCAGCATACGGAAGTGAACAAGCAAATTTTCTCCTAGTGACTTTATAATTATAAAGTCACTTTATAATTATAAAGTGACTTTATAAAGTGATTTTATAAAGTTGAGTCTTTTAATTTCGAAATGTAAAAGTGACTTTATGATGTTTTGAGTCACTTTAATGACTTAAGTGACCTCAACGAATGATTAAGTCGTGACCGTTGATCTTGAGGGAAAGTGAAGAGTCACTCATGGGAGATCAAGGGTTAGGAGAGTTACATTTCGAAATTGTTTAAAGGCAGCTCATTAGGAGAAGGA
>JASDQU010199961.1:5872-16787 GCA_032191745.1 Picea mariana
ATATTTATGGTAGCTCTAAAAGTAACAAGAGAAGGAGGTTGCAATGTTTTGAGGACAAATTTTTTAAAAGGATTAGTTTTCATCAATTCTACCAGAGGTATGGGGATTTTGATTTTATTAATGTTCATGGATATGTAGAAAGGAGGAGAAGAATCATACCTATCTTCAATATGTAGCCCAATGGTTATGGCAGGGT
The DNA here is from genome assembly GCA_032191745.1 of Picea mariana. NCBI lineage: Eukaryota > Viridiplantae > Streptophyta > Pinopsida > Pinales > Pinaceae > Picea > Picea mariana. Next base: position 6,069 of record JASDQU010199961.1, read on the forward strand.
TTTCATCTTCGATATTTATGGTAGCTCTAAAAGTAACAAGAGAAGAAGGTTGCAATGTTTTGAGGACATATTTTCTAAAAGGATAAGTTTTCATCAATTCTACCAGAGGTATGGGGATTTTGATTTTATTAATTTCATTTTCCAAGCTGAAAGAAGAAACCGGCTTCTCAATTTCCATCACCTCTGTAGTGCTAACCTTAACAGGCTGCTTTTGTTGATCATCGATTTTATTCCTTGAACTTTCTTTACTGATCCCTGATTTAACTGGAGCATTAGTCTTTTTGAATTGAATAGGTATATCTACCTTTGATGAATTTGATCTAGACCTAAGGTCATACTTTTTCATTTTAGGTTCTTACTGGATAATTTCTTCAACATCTTCTTCCTCAAACTGATTCAATATAAGAGCATCCTCATAATATTGTTGTGTCAAATGATTCAGAGGTAATTCTGTATCATTTAGATGAACTGTAGAATCTTCCTCAGTGTCATCAATTTCTTCAACTTATTCCACTGCATTATTTTGAAAAGGAGGCAAAACTTCCTGATCTTCTTGATTTCTCCTTTCTCTTGGAAAAAATTGAGGAACAATGTTAGGCCTTCTGAACTGGTTGGGATTTATGTATCCTCCTTCATGTGTAGTCCTGCTAGGCTATTTTGTTTCCATCTTCAACTTGGTCATTTTAGATTTCAAGGTTTTCAACATTTTGGCCATTTCATACATCTTAGAGTGAGATGTTGTATTCAAGAAGAACAAGGAAGTTATTCTCTCTATTTTTTCTTGTCTCTGTCACTCCTTGACTTCAATTTCTCAGTTGCCAGTATATTAGATTCTACTTCAATGGCTTCTTCCCTCACCAAACTCAGAGTAGCAAACCTTCTTTCTTTCAACAACAGAGAAAACTCAACATCAAAGGAATTGGAAAAAGTAATTTTGGCTAATGTTTATGTGGGTTTGATTTCATCTGGAATTTTACTATACATTTTATTAAATATTTTTGGTAAAATTAGATAAAGATTCTCCTTGTTTTGTTCTCAAAGCACCAAACTCGGTAATATAATACAAGTAGTCTTTCTTATCTCCCAAGTGCCGCAAAAAGGTATCATCTAGTGCATCAATATCATCAATTGAATTAGGAGGTAGGCTTTTAAACCATTTCCTTGCCTCTCCATCTAAAATTTTCACAAAAGGTCTCATCCAAACATCTGCATGCTCCACATTAAAATTATCTGCAAAACTGTAGAAAGAGTTTAAGTGTTCTTCAACAGTGAATTCTCCCTCTCCATTGAATCTTGGAAAGTACTTCATATAATCATTAGGTGGGAAGGCATACAATAATTGTGGAAAATTTAATGGTGCATTTATGGCTACAACAATTGCATCCATCCTATTCACATTCAAAAATATCACAATGGGAGCTTGAACTGTACGAATAGGCTGAACTGGTGATGTAGAAAGAGAAATCGTTCCTTGGGTGGAACAATTTAGTTGGGCTTTTTTTTTATCTTCAACTAATGAAATCATAGGTTTCTTTTCTGAACGAGAGTAGGTTGACGGTTCTAGAAACAAAGGATTTTCAAAGGAACAATAATATGGTTTAAAGTTGCACTTGACTGTGAGAGAGAAAACTAGGGCATCATCAAGTTATTGCAATGTTATTTTTATAAAGGGTTTTCTGAATAGGTTTTAGAAAATTGTTGAAAGTTGGCTCAAGGATTCAATAAAATATATAACTCAATGTAAAAGGAAAATAAAAATCCCACTGGCTTAGTAAATGAAAAACACTTTAACAGATCAAATGGTAATGTGAATAAAAAAAGGAAGATATATGAGTATCCAATTTGTCAACTCACACATGGATTTATCATTCCCAGATATCATTAAGAAATAAGAACATGGTACTTGAAAACAATCTTAATTATGAACATAAAACAATAAAATTTTCATTGTGTCACTCACAATAAAAAAATCATATGCTTTGCAACATAATAAATGCATTCGAGAAAGAAAAGAAACAAATATTAATATAAAAATAATATCTGACCATTAAAATGCCTTTTCCATTTAGTTCCAATATGAAAATATTGTCTTTGTCTTACAGTGGAGTCTTTACAAAAATAGACCTTGAATTCCCAACTAATCCACCCTCATAAAGTCTTTTCAATGTCTTTTTGAAGCACACAAATTACTCCTATAGATATTTTTTTTAGATTACAGTTTTACAATAAGATCATATCAATTGACTATTTTGTAGGATTTAAAAGCTCATACGAGCACTTCTAATGCCTATAATATAGTATGCTTAACAACCCATCTGAATATAGATTAGGTGACAACTTTATGAATTTTTGCAAATCCCACAAAAAGAGGAATACTATGTTGCTGAGCTGGTTCATTTGAGATACCAAAAAGTTCTATTTGAACGAAGCACTAAGAACCAAAAATTTTCATATTTACTATTTAGTAATAGCATTGATCAATCAAAACTGTAGCAGACTTTCCTTGGACTGCCATTTTATGATAACTGCAGAAGCTATGGTGTCCCTCTGTTTGAGCTTAGTTGTTAGCACCACATTATGCCAATACAATTTTATATTGGATTCTCTTACCTCCTTTAGCAAGGCCTTCCTCTCTTTCCTCTTCCTTTTGAATTCTTGAATCTTTTCTTGTTGTTTTGCATTCCATTGCTATACACGTGACTTTTCTTTCATCAATTTCCTAATAATACCCTGCAGCTCCTTTACCCTATCCTTTTCTTTCCTTTACCTTGTAGGTTCAAATATATGGAAGCTTGAGGTTTCCTTAGTTTAATTTCATAGTTTTAGGACAACCCAGTGCTAAGATCGTCTTCTTTAGTGCTTTCTAAGTCTCTAGTTTTTGGAATATCTTATAATTGTTCTATTTTAGGAAAAAGATCATTTTTCTCATCATTAATTGCATATGTGCCTTTGAATGTAGATTCGGTGACTGAAGCTGACCTTGTAGTTTCCCTAGTTACAAGTCTCCTTGAACACTATGCAATCTGTTTTCCCTTTTCACATTTTTTCCTTTGTTCTTCAGATTCCTCCTTTGACCTGTGTGAAGAAGATGCCAAGGTTTGTTTTTTGATCTCTTTCTTCGTATATTCTGATTTTTATTCTATGATAATAAGGTATTCCTTATGGATAGAAGGATGAAACGTAACCTTTGAATTCAACCTGAATTTGTTTGCAGCCCTGGTTCCTCTTACTCTGTTTCTTACCCTTTGCAACCATTTTTCCTGTAGACTGTTTCTTTTGTTTAGCTGGACTTTGGAATGGGATTGTGGTATAATCTTTTGGTTCATCAAGTTCCTCTTTGATGTTTGGATCAAAATTGACATCAGTCTCTTCATCAATTTTAAGTTTTTTACCTCAACCTGTAGTGATTTTTTCCTTAAGTTTACCCATAGGAAAATAACCAATTTCTTGTTGTGTTTGTAACTTTCTCTTACTAGCACAAGCTATCCTGGCTGTAGGGGAGTTCTATTTCATGAAAACCTCAGTGGCTTGAGAAGCCTTTTTACCTTTATCAGTTTTAGGCTTAGTTTCCTGTGGTTTAGGTTTTAGTGATTGAATTAACTAGTCCCAATACCTCTGAAGTTCATTTAAATAAAATACTACTAACGTTTTGATCAACGCTTGATGAAAACGACTATTCTTTGTTGTTGCAAGATGTGATTGAATTCTCTTAGACATATTAGATAGGATTTTTAATAAGAAATAAGGTAGATTAATAGGGTAGTCACCATTCACATGAATTAATAGTCTAATATGATAAAGATGAACTAGAGAAAACCTTCCTTCACATGTAATGTACCTATGAATGATCAACATAGAAGTATGCCATTCTTTCCTTACCCAGTTGTGTGGGATGCCTTGGATCCAATTGGGGTTTTGCTTTTCTGGAATTAAAAAACTGATTTACAAACTCCATAACTAAATTTTCTTTCTTCCACCATCTTTCCCCATATACTGGTAACTTGCAAGATTTAGCTATGGAATGCTCTATTATGTGCATGACAAGTTTACCAAACACAGATTCGAAACCATTGAAATTATGTGCAAAGGTCATAGAAATCTGCATGTCATGACCCTGAAATGTCGAGAAGATATTCAACCAGCCTCCATATTTAAACTTCTCTGCCATTTGAGGAAAGGATTTGAGTAATTTTGTCCCTTCTGGCTCCAATATGGTTATCTTCCCACTCTTTTTGGGTTCCATGACACTAATACAATTCTGCAGGAAATTTATGAGAATGTCGAGGATTTGATCACCAACTTTCGAGGGTTGTTGAAGTTTGAGAGTTATCCATTTACCTGCAATGCATGTATAAAATGATAGACATACTAAAAATAGGTGGATTATGATTTCATTCATAAGGAATAATAATGGGGCGTGTTGATTTGATTTCAAGGTGGTGAGTACAACCCGATCCTCCGAGTTAGCTTTCATCATGCGAATTACAACCTGAAATAGATCATACAGAGATATGTAGATCCTCTAGAAATGATTTCGAGTGTTAAAAAACTATCTTGGGAAGGTGGCACATGTAGAACTATCATTATTCTTGAGGTTGCAAGAATAGCATTATTCTTGTAGCGCCCTTTCCACTTTGATAAATTTAAAAATTCAAATGAAGGAAAGGATAGGTGATGTGATTGAAATCCTTTTATATCATATTCTAACTTTTAAAAACTTAAAAACATTTAAAATGTGCATAAAAGAATGAAAACAAGATTTCAAGCCAAGAAGGGGAAAAACAAAGTTTATGAAAAATGGGTAGAACAGGGATTAAGGACACCCAATCAGTGAAAAACAGGTTAAGGACTAACAGTAACCATTCATCAGACCATTGAAAACCTATTTTTTTATAGTTCAACTAGAGTAACTTTTTCTTGCTCACCCAAAAAACGTCGTAAATCTAGCATATTCATTGGTATATTGTCGATTGTTCGACGTGATAATAATGATATTTCTGGAACATATGTTGAGTGTTTTTCCTATCTTCTTCTCTCTACCAATAACAAGGAGATAGAAATGATATGCATTTGTGATGAACTAATGGGGCACATTTGTCGATTATTTTCCACTCTTACGACTGGAATTCATCGATCTTCTGACGTACTAGCGATGACCACGTGTTGTAGTTGTGAGGAAATACCAAGAAAAATTCGTGAATGATTTGTATCTCTTAATACGGACATGCTTCGATCGTCCGACGTACTAGCAATGACAATGTGATGGATTTAAGGGGCACATTTTTCATTGGTAAGTTCCTCTTATGAAATATTATTACATCTATATTGCGAGAAAATATTGAATTTCATAATTGTGATGAAGGTGACATGACGAAAAATCGGTTGTTGCCTTCTTCTAACTTGTGATGTAGTGGCGACGAACATGCATCAGTATATCATCAAAAAATGGGCCCAATGTACTATTGTAATGCTAGATGAAGGGGACTACCGACTCAAAACAACTAGACATCATTAAGAACAATGAAGAGACAGAGAATAATATGAATCAAGACTCTCCTATGTCTCTTCTATTCATGAATTCTAAAAGATTCAAATTATTTGGAAAACATTTAAACTAACCATCATTTAGACTCACTCTAAAGGTAATTTGTAAGAAAGAATGAATAAGCTTCAACAAGGAATCATTTTGTAAACCATGGATATAAAAGAGGAAAACAAGCTATTTGGTAAATAAAACAACCTCATTTGAGCCACTTATTATACAAGAAAGAAACAAAAAAACTAACAAAAAAGAAAGAAAGAGAAGCAAACAACAAACTAGGACTAAAAGCATGTGAATGTAAAGGGAAAATATGCATAGAAAGGGGATTGATAACTGTTGTCATAAGGAATAAAAAATGAGCTATAATTATGAAAATATCTTAAAAATGACCAAAAATAACGAAGAAAACTATATCCGAAACCCCCAAAAAATAATTTTTCCTTTTATATTTGAGGCTAAATCCTCATTGGAAGTATTGTTTTAACTGATTCCCATTGACTAACAACCCCTCACGTTTATTTTCCAAGTTGGATAATTGGAACGTATTGGGCCCCACCGCCATATCAATACAATATGGTCCCAACCGTAGAATTTTCAAACATGTCATTGCCACTTCATTTTTCATTTCTATTGTCCCACAACACAACTATGTCACCCACCTAGTAGTGCTTTCCTCTTGGCTTACGGTCAAGCACCCTCTTTACTTGATCTTGGTAACTCATGAAGTGGGTGTAAGCCACATGTATATCTTCCTGAGACTGTACCAACTTGTCAATATGATACTGCAAGGAATCTTGGTTGGTTTCAAACTAACCGGACAACCTATATGTTGGTAACCTCAAATTCATAGGAAAACCTACATCTAAACCCTAAACTAGATCGAATGGACTCTTTCTTGTGGCACATTTCTTGGTAATTCTATCATAACAAAGTGCATATTTAAGGATACTATCTTAGGCTCACTTGTTATCGCCAATATTATTCCTGCGGAATCTAATAATATTTTATTGTTGGGCTCTACTATTCCATTCCCTTGCAGATAATAACTGGTAGAATGATTCAACGTAATATTGTACTAAGACCAGAAATCCACCAAATCAATAGATCTGAAGACACTAGCATTATCTATAGTGATTTTGTTTGGTGCTCCAAAGCATATATTCTCTTCTAAAAATATGACAATGTTCACACTAGAAGAAATATTGAGTGGAATGTCCTCCATCCACCTGGTAAATACTCTGTAGCCACAAGGATCCAACTATGGCCACCACTAGAATTCTATGATAGATCTCCTATGAGTTCAAGTCCCCACTTTTGGAAAGGATCTTCTATAATAACCATATCCAGAGGCAAGGTAGGGATATTTTGCTTCCCTTCGAATCTCTGACATGGCTCACATGCTCACACAAATGCATGTGTGTCTACAAACAATTTAGGCCAATAATAACTGGTGCACATGATGTTGTGTGTAGTGGTGCAACTAGATAAATGTCCACCACACATGCCGAAATCAATATATCTCAATATCTCTCTAGACTCATTGTGATCAACACATCACAAAATTATCCCATTGGGATTTCTCCATCCCAAACCACCCTACAAAAAGAAATACTTTGTAGCACAAAGTTGTAGATATTGCCTTTACATCTTAGTAAATTTAGTAGGATAAGATAAGTTACTTAAATAAAAAATGATATCTATGTAACAATCATAATGTTGTAATGAAATAGATAAATAATTTACTTAACTCTCAATGGGACTGTCTTGAATTGCATCCAAGTTTTTCTCAGCCATTATTTTCACTAAGTCTTGCCCTCTGGTCAACTTGGTAGGATTTATCTCAAGATCACACTCCTGGATATTTTTGATCCACCTCCCCCTAGTTCCACTACATTCCTTTTGTATCAGTATTTAATTAACCATAGGGTGAGGTACATATGCTAGGACTTGAACATTTATGAAGTAGTCTCTAATGCATAAGATTTATTTTCCATAAGCTCGTATTTCAGTTCTAACCCTTGGAAGGATTTTATCATGAATGTAATAGGCTTCTTCATTCCTTTTTTATTATTATGTAAGAGCACAAAATCCATCGTGAATTCAGATGCAAAAGAAAGCAATTGAAATTCTTTGTTATAATCAGAGATAATGAGAGCAGGGGAGTGACACAACGGTTATTTAATGTCTCCAGACTCCTTGTTTTCCTCATCACTCGACTTTAAGTCATGTTGATTTTTAAGGATATCATATATGGGCTTCACTATCTCCATGGAGTTTGGAATGAACCTCCCCACGAAGTTGATATATCCAAAAAACGATTTAATGGAATTCTTTCTCAGAGGGAGGCGAACACCTTGTATCCCCTTTACTTCATTTGGATCTATATTTACACCATTGTCCAAACTAGTATGGCCTAGTAGTTTGATGCAAGAGAATCTTTTACTCCAAAACAAACCTTGTTTATTAGACCTAGAGGGTCTTTCAATTTACTAAGGGAGTGGGTTCCCTAAGCTTGAATTAATGTAAATCCTATGTTGAGGTCTAGAAGAATTGCATAGGATAGGTGTTGTTAAGTTGATATTGATTAATATGTAATCAAATCTGCCTTGTTTAAGAATATATCGAGATTTTGTAATATTTAGAGAGATCTTTATGTGTGTGTAGATCTCTTGAGTATATTTTGGATACGAGAAATCCTTAGTTGAGATATTATGGGATATCAACCAAATTATGGTGTCAGAATCCTTTGTAATTAAATATGTAAGCCTAAGGGCATTGGAGGGGATTTAGGACATGGTCTATGTTAGATAGAGAGAGGAGAGTTAGAGGTGTGTGTAAGAGGCCAAGTGTGGCCTAGGGCCAAGAAGAGGCCAATTGATCGTAAATAAATTCTGGAGAGGAGAAGGTCGTGTATAATTTCATGTACAAAAGTTCATTAATAGAACTCTAGTTTTTATGGGATCTTTTTGTTGGTGCGAGATTAATCTCCATTTTTTTTATATTGATGTCCCTGTAATAAGTGATAACAACCCATATTTCACCCTCTGTATATTTATCTGTTCTCTAACTTGTGGTCATGCAGGTTTAGATCAAACCGTAGAAATAAAATTTTTCATAAGAGGAGTTGATCGAGATCAATCATCGATCATCGAAGAGATTGATGTATCCAAGGATATTTTGGTTATTTGAATCCATCGTGGAATCGAATTAATATTGTGGAAGAACATAAGTTGATTTTTTGTTTATGCATAGGTTGATCGAGGGTCGAATCCCTTCGAAGAATAGAAGTTTAGAAAACTTTGTAGGTGTAGGGAAATAGGAACCCCCACATTAAGGTGAAGAATCAATAAGGAGAATTGATTCATCAGACTAAGACCTTATTTTAGTTTTTAAATATTGGAGGGAAGATATTATATCTAGAGTAAATCTCTCCCAGATCTGTGGCCAGAGTCAGTCCTAAGTTCGGAGTCCAAAGTAGCAGTGAAAATCCTTCGGAGTAGCATATTCAGAGTCAAGAGGATATAGTAACAAATAATACTCCGATGAAGGTATTACGGCGGATGACATATATTTATTTAGAGTAGGAAGTCGATTCCAAGATGAAGACACATGTCAACAGATAGAGTCAAGAATTTTGGAGTTATCATTTCAGATTCTATCTTCCAGAGTTTGTTACAATACTCTGAAAAAACAACATCAAATAATATTCCTCTTCAATACCATTCATTTGTTGTTAAGAGAATAAGATAAGTTCCACCACTTCGAAGCCAAGGTATAGAATAACATTCTATCCACCCAGAGTATTAGTCAACAATTGAGATCCATTCAGAGAAGAATAAATCAATGGATGCAGGAGAGACACATGGCAGCTGACGAAGACTAGGACAGGTGACACTAACGAATGAAAAGTGGACATGTGACATTTGGATCCATGAGTGTAAAGGAGACACATGGAAAGAACGTGCAAGTTGACCGATGAGACCTTGCATAGTAGAAAAAGGAAGATTAAAACAAAACCATTGATTATCATCGATCAATGGTGGAGATTGTTTAGTCATTCGAAGTCCAAAAAAAAGGGTGTAGGCATTCAGATTTGTGTATTTAAAGTGCGATAAGTTGCGGGTGTCGAGACACTCTAAAAAGAAGAGTTTGAGACTCAGATATGACCATTGGGTTATATCGTGATTAAATCATAATTGTGCGATTGAAGGTCGATCTGTTTCATGGAGAAAAAATATATAAATTATCTGATCAATATAGATAGATGGCAAGGATTGAAAGCTGGGATAATCTGAGGCGTGATAGGGATCATCCATCTTGTGATGATCAACAATGGACATTGAAAATTGAATAAGTTTGATAACCTACGAGGATATTTAAACCGAAGATGAGAGGTTTTTGGTCATAATGCTTGATTTATGATGAGAGGTGTTAAGAGAAGAGGGATGGTATATAGATCTTTGGAGCAAAGTTATATTGATGGGTTACATGGAAGATAAGGGTGCTAGTGTGGATATGAGGATCGCTTAAGTTTAGTGCCTAACAATAGAGAGTAAAAAACTTTGTTCGGAAATAATTTTGGGCCCGAATTAAGAAATGAAGGAATACTGAGTTCTAGAGTCGAACATAATTTAATTACAAATTTTGCACCTATGGGAAGAATAGGCCGGGTGGTCATCATTTTTGGTATCACTACAGGAAATTTAATTTTTTCTACGAATTTGATTTCAAATGGAATACCTTCAATGAATGGGGTTCATTTTTGGTATCAGAGGAAGTAAATTCTCTTTAGATATCTTTAAGGGATACAGAGAAAAGGATAAGTTCAACAGAAGGAAGCATGAGAAAATTGTCCAGGCAAGAAAAAAAATGAATTGGATATATAATTCCTTAGTGAATTACTACATATAGAGGTCATTCCAACCAAAGGAGAAGGAAGGTGTTGAAGAGATAAGTTCTCAGGACAGATCTTGAAGGTATATTTTTATCATTAAATCCACTGAAGATATGTTTGTATTTGTAGATATGTTATAGACCTAACCTCTCTAACCCCTCATGTAGGTAGAATAATATATTTTCCATGTAATAAAGTTCGACATTAGTTTATAAGGCCTATTTAATAAATGTGAACAAGTAAATGTACAAATACCTAATAGAAGCTTCCACTTCTAGAAAGA
>JASDQU010199963.1:0-12564 GCA_032191745.1 Picea mariana
GAAGGGGTGAGAGAGTGCACAAAAGTGTGCATACTTGGTCAATCTATCAACAATCACCATGATGACACTCTTTCCTTCAGACTTTGGTAACCCTGTGATGAAATCCATGGAAACCTCCTCCCAGCGCTGACTTGGGATGGATAATGGTTGTAAAAGACCCGGGGTCTTAATTGTTGTTGAAGACTGGTGTTTCAATAATGGGAAAAAATGGAAAGGAAAGAAAATGAAAGGGGATGAATGATGGAGATGTTGAAAGGGTAATAAAGATGAATGGATTGAAGAAAGAGGGAGAAATGCTTCACAAAATGAAGCTTGGATCTACTTGTATTAAGATTGTCCTTTTCTTGGTAGGCCTTTTCTGGATTGAGAATCTGCAAAAGAATCAATTGTAACATGCCATTCCTTGAAAAGGATTATTAGCAAAATAAATTTAATCTAATACTAAAGAAATAAAATTTAGAAAAATTAAATGCAATGAGGCGTAGGAGACTCCTCTAAAAAGAGATAATGTGAATCTTCCAGGCATGTGGCCTTAAAATCTTCTTTGGAAATGGGGCATTGGTACAGACGAAGCTGATGACCATTCACTAATAACGGTGTTTTAGAGTCACCAATTTTTAGGAGCCTTACTATTCCATTGGGGAAAACAGTATCCACTTCGTAAGGTCCTAGCCATCTTGTACGTAATTTCCTTTGAAATTCTTTAAACCGAGAATCATACAGTAAAGCCCAATTACCTTTTTGGAATTTATTATGCTTGATGGTTTTATCATGCCATTTTGTTCTTTGTTTTTGAATCATAGTTTTCTGGTGAATGGCATCTAGTCTTTTTTCATCCAATTCATTAAGTTGTTGCAACCTAGTTGTTTGTGCATCAATCAAATCAAGGTTAACAACTAAAGTAGTCCTTAAGGTTTTGATTTCAAATTCCACAAGAAAGACAATATTTTTTCCATAAACTAATTCACAGGGGGAGAATCATGTAGTATTTCTCCAGGTAGTTCTGTAAGCCCATAATGCTTCAGGGAGCCTTTGAGACCAATCCTTTCCATTTTCCTTCACTTTTTTGTGAGAATGGCTTCTATTACTTTATTTGTGCTTTCCACCTATCAATTGGCTTGGGGGTGGTATGGTGTAGTCATTCTATGATGAATATGATATTTTTTAAGGATGGCTTTAAAACCATGAGAAGTGAAAGGAGGTCCTCCATCTGTGACTAATTCTCTAGGCACTCCAAATCTGATAAAGATATATTCAAATAAAAAATCTAGAATAGATTCTTCAGTAGATCTATAGAGTGCTTTATCCTCCACCCATTTGGTCATATAATCTATGCATACCACTATATAAACTTTTTGATTAGATGGAGGGTTAATGGGTCCTACAAATTCTAAGGCCCATCTTTCAAATGGTTTGAGTATTACCTGGGGATTTAATGTCATTTCATCTCTATGATTATGTTGACCCATTCTTTGATAGATATCATAGGCCCAAACATATTTCTTTGCATCTTTAAAAAGTGAGGGCCAATAATAACCCATCCTGAGAATTTTATGTGTTGTTCTTTTATCAGCAAAATGCCCTCCACAAGGGCCATCATGANCATAAAACTCATCTTCTCTAATGCATATTCAGATTTCTTGATCAAGTCCTGTGTGGAAAAGACACCCACTTATCCAGCTATACCAAGCACTTTGTTGAATGATTCTTCTTTTCTCTCGGTGGGATAGGTGTGGTGGTAACTTCCCTGCAACCAAATAGATAGCGATGTCTCCATACCACGGTGAGTGAGAAGATACTACAAATAAATATTCATTGGGAAAGGAATCATCTACTGGAGTATTATCATCAGGTGTTAACCGAGAAAGGAAATCAACAACTACATTTTCTTTTCCTGGTCTATCTACAATTGTAATATCAAACTCTTGTAATAATAGTAACCATCTGGTGACTCGAGCATTTGAAAGGTTGTTGGTGCATTATATAGTCCAAATTGGAGGACTCTATAGGAAAAAGTTCCCCAGGGGCTAATAAAAGTGGCCTTATCTTGATCTTGGGGTGCAATTTTGATCTGGTTATACCCACTGAAACCATCTAAGAAAGACAAGAATTTCTTCCTTGAAAAACTATCTAACACCTGATCAGTGAATGGTAACGGAAAGTGATCTTTTTGAGTGGCTTTATTTAAGGCTCTATAATCTACACACACTCTCCATTTCCCATTTTTCTTAGGAACTATTACCAACGGGGAAACCCATACACTGTCAGATATAGGATATATAAACCCTGCATTAAGCAATTTTTGAAGTTCCTCTTTAAGAATTTCTCTTAAATTAGGGTTCATTTGTCATTGAGATTGGCAAATTGGTCGACAATATTCCTTGATATAGATATGATGAGTACATAATTCAGAAGAGATTCCCTTCATATCTGTATAGTCCCATGCTAATGCTTCCTTATGTTTAAGAAGTAACTTCATTAATTGTTGTGTTTCAGCAACTGTCAAGTTGGGGTTTATATTCAGTGTTTTTCCAGGTTCAATTTCTACTGGTATACTTTTAGAAGAGATGGTTGTTGATGTTTGAGGTAGGTCTTAAGAGTTAAGGTTTTCCTGGGTATCTGACTCCAAAAGTGAAACTAGTTGATTATGTGTTTTTGAAGTCACAAAGGAGGGTTCACAAATAAAATTATTAATTACTTCATCCTTAGTGGCATCTTTAAGGCTTAAGGCTTGTCCGATAGTCAAGATAGGTTGAGTAGTTTGATCATCAAAGTCCACCCATAAGGAATTGCCATTATTAATCAAGGGTGTAGCATGAGGGTAGAGAGTAAGATGTTTCATCTCATATCCATTGGAAATTGTCATTGAACTAGATGTACAACTGATAAAGGCATTTGTTGTGGCTATCCAAGGCCTGACCAAAATTAGAGGGTGACCCCCCAACTTTGTTTTAGGTTGTAATACCACAAAGTTAGCTGGATAATTTCAGGACTCAACTAAGATGATTAGGTCTTCAATGACTCCTTTCAGATTTGATTGTAGAAAAGTCAGCTGATTCTAGAATGGTTGGGGTATCTCTGATTTCATTCTTCAGTTGTAACAGTTGTGAAGTTTCAAGAGTCATAATATTGATAGCAGCGCCTAAGTCTACCAGAAATCGAGGAATTATTGTTTTTCCAATTTGCAATGTGACAGTAGGATGGCTGAGATCACCATATTTAACTGGAGGAGCTTTCCCCAACATTAGTGCAGAAAAATCACCCATGACATGAACTGTGAGGGGATATTTAGTTTTCCTACCGGGTTTCATAACACAAATGTCTCGCATAGTTCTGGCATAAATTGGTACATCTCTTAGTGCTTATAATAGTGGAATTTTGACATAGAGATTTTGTAATTCTCCTAAAATATTGAATGCAGGTGGCTCAAGAGTTTTAGTCAAAGATAAATGCTCAGGGAATGGTGGTTATGCTATTTCAGCAACAGTGTTTGAGGATGATTGTACCTCTTCAGGTAAATCATTCTTTTTTATCTCTTCTTTATCGGAATTAGAGGAGGTAACATCATCAATGATAGGTTCTACTATTTTCCTAGATCGTAAATGAATATCATTGCATCGTGTAGGGAAAAGAGAAATTATAGGCTAGTTTTGAATATCAATGCACTACATAGCCTTATTATTGGGGTTAGGGTTAGGTTGTACAGGTAGTTGGGGCCTCATCATTTGATTATTCAGTGGAGTACCTGATGGTAAAGAGAGTGGTTGTTGAACTTGTGATTGAAATTTAAGAAATTGATTTGGGAACGAGGGTTGTTGACCTCTCCAATTTGGATTCCATTAGTTAAGGTAAGGTTGTTGTTGTCAAGGCCAAGGTGTCCATATTGTTGGGTCTACAAAGGGAGGGTTTGTTTGTTGCATGGGTGGGTAATTCATTTGATTGAAGGGAGGGTAATTTGATTGACTAAAAGAAGGATAATTATTCCAACGATTAGAAGATGTAAATGGCATATTAGGATTCATACCTTGTCCTCATGGTTTCCATTGCCTTCTCTGTGTCAATAGATTGATAGCTTCATCTTCTTGATCGGTTGGTTGTAATGTTGCTTTGATTCCTGGTAAAGAAGGGCATTTTTGAGTTTCATGATCCTTATCACAAATGGTGCAAATTAGCTTTTTGTGCAATGGGCATTCCCTTCATGGGTGCTTATCTCTGCATTTGGAACAAAAGATGGGCATAGTTGCTTCTGCTTTGGCTTGTTTCTTTTGAATCTGCAAGGTGTCAATTTGTGAAGCAAAAGAACTTAACATTTCAGTTTTAAATTCCTCAAGTAGATTACCTATTTTCAGCTCTTGTTTCTCCTCCACTGGCTGATTTTTGAACTCTTGAAAATGTTGTATCCCTGTTGTTTGATCTATTCATTTTAGCTCCTCTTGAACATCTTTTACAGAGGTTAAAAATTTCATCATATGATTCTTTAGATATGTCCCCTTTTCCAAGCATATTCAGCATATCTAGACAGTCATCCCTTACTCATTTTAATAATATTATTTTAAGAATATCTTTACTTACATCGGGGTGGTTGGATCTTTGTAGATTATACTGTAGCCTTTCCACAAAGTCCTCCAGATTTTCATCCTCTTTTTGTATCATCTTGAATAGTTCCTCTCTTTTTTCTCTTGTTCGACAATAGTCTTGATATTTGTGAAGAAATTTTTGTTTCAACTGATCCCATGTTGTGATTACATGACCTCCAATACTCATGAACCATCTTAATGCATTTCCCTTTAATGTTGTTGGGAATAGCTTTAATTTTTTAGCATTGGAAATTTAATCATAACTTCTACATAATATGTCAAACTCGAAAAGGAATTCATCAAGATCTTCAGAAGATAAACCATGAAAGTTAGGTAAAGTTGAAAGTGGAATATTCTTCATGGGAGCTACTCCTCTAGGAAGATAACCAATAGGAAATACTAAGGTAGAAAAAGAGTTTTCATTGTTTACCTTTACTTCAAGACCTACCTATTCTTCATGGTGCTGTTCTTCATTATATCCATCCATGGTTTCTTCTGCTTGTTCCCCTACTGCACTTGCTCGATCCTCAATTTCATCTGCTAGTTTTTCAACTGCCTCCATTTCAAAGTTCACTTGAAAGGAAGGTTGAGGCTTTGGTTTTCGAGAGCTTAGTCGTTGAGGAACAATAGATTCAGATTTTGATATAATTTGGTCGATAAAATTTTTTCTACCTCCTCTTCCTCTGCCCCTGCCACCTGTAGGGTTAGTTTCCTTGGGGGGTCCACGTCCTCTCATGAAATTTGTACATCTGACACCAAAATGTTGGTCACTATAATTGCTTATTAATTAAAACAATCAAGTGTCACATAAATTGTCAACCCATGGAAGTCTGTTTATTTCAAAGGCAATCACACACTGTATATGCTCAATCTCAAAAGCAATCCAAATTTGTAGTAAAAGTTACACTAATAACACCTTGCCTTGAACAGACTGAAGTTCTACCTTGAATTACAGTGAAAGCAATCTATCTATTGCAGAGTTTAAGATTCAAAGGAAAATAATTATCAGAAGAATCTTGGATTACATTAGGAAACAACAATCTAGGAAAAAGGAACCTTTTAGCACACTGCAAAGAAGACTAACTATTTTGTAACAGATAATAGGACCTTATTCCCCAAAGTAGGAATATTCAACACCTATCTCTGACTATCACACTTTCATAAACTCATTCTGCAAACAGAATTGCCAATCAAAATGATTAACAACTATTGAAGACTAACTATTTTGTAACAAAGGACAAGACCCTATTCCCCAAAGTAGGAATCCTCAGCACCTATCTCTGACTATCACACTTTCATAAACTCATTCTGCAAATAGAATTACCAATCAAAATGATTAACAATTACCTAGGAATGAATTGTATGAAAACGATGTAACAATCAGTGGAAACAGAGTTTCAGCAAAACTGGGTTTTAACAAGGTATAGATTAAAAAAATACTAACACACTACATAAAATAATGGGTGAATCTTGTGAAGAAGGTGGGCCCTTTCCTTCTCACAAGATTCCCCAGAAATAAAAGGAATTAATAAGGAATGCTCAGAATGATCTTTTATTCATCTTTCAAATGTGATAAGTTACAATATCCAAAGTGAACACGCTCCTTCTCTATAATTTGCTTCTAGCTAAGTCTTTTGTAATCCCCCTTCAAATGTTGATTTCTCCACTATTTAAAGAGGAGAATCCTCTTAATATAATTAAGCATAAAATTACATGTGTACATACAAATCCTATTCTTAGTCTGGTCTAATCTTCTATGCTGGAATAGGACATTCTGATCTTCCATAGAAAAATGTTGTTACAATGGTTGTGATGGTGTTGGCTTGAGGTACAGTTGTTGTGGCCGATGTAACAACTCCTTTAATTATATTTTCTTTTTACAGCTGTATACTATTAGCATCGCAAATCACAGACTATTTCAGCAATAGGATTTGCGTACTGTTTGATTGTTTCAGCAACATGGTCTTTAAGCAGCGACGATGGTTAATGGTACTAGATTAAGGTATAGTTGTTGCGGCCAGTGTAATAGCTCCTTCTTGTTACTGTTGTATGTGAAATGTTGTTTTAGCATCGCAAATCACGGACTGTTTCAGCAATGGGATTTGTGTACTGTTTGATTGTTTCAACAACATGGTCTTCAAGCAGCAACGATATATTAATTGCAGTCTTCAAACTATTTTAGCAACTATATATTTCTGATTAATGACTAAGTATGAGAGTAATGTAAAATTACATGTAAAAGGAATTAAACATATAGCAAAGAGAAGAAACGTTATATACCTTTGGGAAAATGGATTAAGGTGATAATCTAGGCTTAAATATGAGTGGGAAACGGATGTAATGATAGCAAAAGTATGAGCAAAAAGGTACATTATAGGGTCCTAACAGCTACGATTTCACCTCCTTGATAACATCCATGTTATTTCCTACCAACAACACTACATAAATTAAGTGATTACCAACTTTCTTGGAATATACACAGTGATTAACCCCGCTTCTTACAAATCCCAATCCAAGGATGTATGTGTCAAACTTTTGGTATCACATCCTAGGTGATTGCTTCAGACCATATAGTGACTTTTTTAGCTTACATAGCAGCTCTTTCTTTCCCTTCACTACAAAGCCTTTTGGCTGCTTCATGTAGATTTCTTCTTCCAAATCCCCATGTAGGAATGTTGTCTTCACATCCATTTGTTCCACTTCAAGATCAAAAGCAGTAGCAATAGATAAAATAAATCTAATAGATGTTAACTTAGCAATAGGAGAAAATATCTCACCAAAGTCAATTCCCTCTACCTGGGAATAACCTTTTGCTACTAACTGAGATTTGTATTTCTCCACTTTAGCTTGTGCATTAAACTTCTTCTTGAACAACCATTTTCTACCAACCAAATTTCTTCCAACTGGAAGCTCAACTATATCCCATGCCACATTCTTATCCAAGGCATCCATTTCTTCAACCATGGCCTTCTTCCAGAGTTTACTATCCTCTGAAATCACTGCTTCCCTGACAATTTTGGGATCGTCATCAGTAATAGATAAGGCAAAATTGGAACAAAAAATAGGTGGACTATACCTTTCTAGTTGCGTCCTATCTCTCACTGATCTCCTCAATACTAGGGTATGAGGTTCCTCTTCTTCTTCTTCTTCTTCTGCTTCGTCTGCTTTCTCTTCTTCAGATGATTCATATTTTTCATCATCCAGCTCAAGCTCTATTTTCTCAGGTTCGTTTTGCGTTGATAGGAATTCCTGTTTGGACACATCTTTTACCTCTCTAAAAACAACATCTCGATTGTAAAAAAATTTCTTGGTTTCTGGGTTCCAAAGCTTATAACCTTTCACANACTTACTCCTATTTTCCTTTGGAACATGTACATAAGCATCACAACCAAACACTCTAAGATGTTGAAGAGAGGGTTTCTTTCCATACCATACCTCATGTGGAGTTTTATCATCCAACACTGATGAAGGTGATCGATTGACTAGGTAACATGTTGTACCCACTGCCTCTGCCCAGAATTCTTGTCCTAACCCGACACCACTAAGAATGCTCCTTTCTTTTTCCATCAGTGTCCTGTTCCTCCTCTCTGCAACTCCATTCTGCTGAGGAGTGTATGGAGTAGTCTTCCACCTTTCTATACCACACTTCTTATAGAATTCTTTGAATTCATTTCCGCAGAATTCTCCACCATTATCTGTTCTCAATACCTTTGTTTTATTCTCTGTCTGATTTTCTACTAGAGCCTTAAACTCTTTAAATTTATCAAATACATCAGATTTATTTATAAGAAAATAAATCCATGTGTTCCTTGAAAAATCATCTATGAATGAAACATAATACACAGATTTACCTAGGGCTGGAACAAGAACAGGTCCAAACACATCATTGTGTATCAACTCTAAGATCCACTTTGCTCTTGTAGCAACAGATGGGAATCTTACTCGATTATGTTTACCATATATGCAATTTTCACAGAAATCAAAATCCAGAGTGCAATTTGACATACCTTCAACCATACCTTTACCGTGTAGTGTTCGAAGGCCCTTTTCTCCAATATTCCCTAGTTTTTGATGCCATAACATGGTCTTCTTTTCTGGGGCAGTATTGTTCTTGTCTCCTTCATTTTTCTGCTTAAGGACAACAGAACTGTTACACCCATTAGTATAAGTGCTTCCCAACAACTTGTACAGATTTCCACAATGAACTCCCCTCATCAACACCATTGCTCCTCATACCATCTTGCAAGTGTTCTTTTCAAATACAGTTTTCACTCCTACATCACCCAACTTGCTTATAGATATTGGGCTCCTAGCTAGTTTTGGAATGTGTAGAACCCCAGGGAAAGTTCTAATCCTTCTATCATTTAGCAACAACTTAATCCTTCCATGTACCAAGATTTTTGTTGTCGAGTCATCTCCTAGGAATACATCACCACCATCATATTTTTCATATTCAGAGAACCACTCCCTATGAGGAGTCATATGGTATGATGCACCTGAGTCGATCAACCATACATCATGGTCTGCATGTGTACTTGTAGATTCTAGGTAAACATCACCTCCTTCTTCAGTGGAGTTTTTTGCCTCTGTGGAAGAGGTACTATCAGATCCCTTTGGTTTTTCAACCTTCTTAGACTTGCAATCTTTCTTATAATGCCCTATTTTACCACACTTCTAGCATTTCCTCAAATATTTTCCTGGAGACTTAGATCTACCTGTAGATTTAGATCTCCATCCTAAAGGCTTACCAGGGTTCCTACCTTGGGTATGCCCTCTTACAAATAAAGCATCTGTGTTGTGACCATCCATGTTTTTTCGCCTCATCTCTTTAGATAACAAGAATGCAACTACATCCTCATACTTCAATGTAGATTGAGTGGTACTACCTATTGCTACAACCATATTATCCCAAGAGTCTGGCAAAGAACATAACAAAGTAATACACTTATCTTCTTCTGCAATCTTAATATTAATAGATCCAAGTTGACTTACAAGAGTATTAAAGGCATTTAGATGTTTTGTCATAGAATCTCCATCTTCCATCCTAATATGATACAGCTTCTTTCGAAGAAACAACTTGTNGTTTACCAGGAACTTTGATTGATACAAATTCCCTAACTTATCCCATAGTTCCTTGGTTGTAGATTCTCCTGAGACATTCAACAACACCGAATCTGCCAGGCAAAGTCAAATAATACTCCTTTCTCTTCTGTCCAACTTGTCCCAATCTTCCTTCGACATACCAGTAGCTGGTGTACTAGTAGTTTGTGTACTAGTAGGTAGTGTACCAGTAGCCTATGTGCTAGTAGACGGTGCAGCAGTAGGCTGTGTACCAGGATCCACAACGATCCATTATTCTTTGTCTACAAGAAGGTCCTCCATCTTGATCTTCCATAGATCAAAGTTTTTACCGTTGAACTTCTCTATCTCGATTCTAGATGAGATCGCCATTCCTCTTTCTTTACTTGAATCTCCACTGCAAAATCTCCCACTAAACCCAGGTTTATCATAGACCCAAGATAAACTTGATCTATCAAGACTGAGCCAAACCCTCAACAACAAAGGCATCCCTCTGAAGCCAAAAACGAGCTCTGATACCATATGTAAGTTTTAAACCTATGAATTAAAGCAATGCATATAGATTCTTAAGCAAGACAAAAATTAATCAATGGCTCATACACAGAATACACAAAGATTTTATACCGGAAACCCTCAACCGGGAAAACCTTTCTTCTATTCATTATATCAAATTTCACCATTCACCATACAATATATACAATGTTTTTAGGTATTCGGTAGATACCAAAAACCTAATCCCTTAATCTAGGATTAATTTACAAATCCTCTAAAAATAGAAAAAACCACCGCAAAAAAAAAAAATTGGGGCGATGCCCATAACCAGAGGGGGGCATACCTGCGCCCCCCTAGGAACCCCTAGGAAAGCTCCTGATGCACATGACATAGCTCTAGTGGTAGGGATCATCAGACGTATTTGTTGTATCTGGCGCGCCCACACACACACCCATGCAAAGAATATAACACATACCCAACACTACAAACAGTACCAAGAACTCCGTAGGATGTGCAAGACCAAAGAGAAGCCATTGCCCAGAGAGAAGTTGAGAGGATCAGAGCATTAGCTTTGGAATTTAAACAACTTAGTAGTAGAAGTACGTAGAGTTATGAGAGACTTATCGAGGACCTTGAACTGAAGACACTGGAGGCAAAGCAACAAGCAGTGAAAGTACAAGTGTAGTTCAGACTCCTGTCAGTAGTTGAGAGGATAAAAAGATCCCAGGAACAACGGACTGCTCAGCAGCAAGTCCATACCATACAAAGAAAAATCATAGAAGTGACTTAGAGGCTCCAACCAGTCCAAGACAAAGCTTGCCAATTGTTTGAGGAAATTGAAGGCCGAGGAGCAGAGCTGGAACAAGTAGTCACTGCAGTCGAACAATGCTTGGAAGGACCTGTGAATGAGGTAGTTATTCAGGAATTCACCCAGCAGGAGGCCTTGGTGAAGTAGTCGGTCGAAGCAGCTCGAGCCAAGCTCGAGGATTTTGAGACAAATCTACCTAGATCATATTAACTCGGGATGAGTCACAGGTGAGTGTTGGGGTCATGTTGGCCCTCGACCAAGTTTCAAAGAACATTGGTCATGTTTGACCTCTTTTTGGGACTTCGACAGGCTGGTCGAAGGAGAAGTGCAAGTCGAAGCAGAGATCGTGGGATATCGGACCCTTTTTAGGGATTTTTGGGTTTTGGGCTTATGTAATGGGTATGGGGATTTCAGACCATGGGCTTACCCATGCTTAGGCCATTTTGTAATGTATAAATATATATCTAGGCGATGTAAGAAGAGACACTAGAGCTATGTGTGAGATGTTGTGCTAAGTGCAAATAATAGTTGTAAATGCTTTGTGCATGTTGTGTTGAACACTTGTAGAGGTAAGTGCAAATGGATGTAAGAATCTTGTGTAGGGCATTGTGTTGTAACCTAGCTCGGGGAAGGAGGATATGGCGGAGTGCGTGCAGATCTCCTATCCTATGCAGAGTAGGGTCTTGTGGCTCTGTGCATGTAGATGATTGAAAAAAGACAATAAAGAGAAGAAGAGTTGGTGGATGTAGCCCCAGGTTGGGGGTGAACCATGTATATCCTGCGTTATGATTACTTTGTGAATTATGGTTGTTTTATTGTTCATATGATTTATTCTTAGTACAATAATGTATGTTTATATGTATCTAATATGATAGCTTAGTGCTTGGTGATGTGAATGAGTACCAGATATGATCTGTTTTGATGTGCTTAGTGCTTGAATGTGTTGGATCTTGTTGAATACTGCATTGCACTGTAATTAGGGTTTATCTGAGCTATGAACAAAGGCTAAATACTAATGAATGATAACTGCTAAGTGCTTTGTTAAGGTGTTTTAATCATATATTTGTGTCCCAGCTAGGTTGCAAACACTTGAGTCTTGCAACCACCCCTACCTCTACCTCGTGTGAGACTTCATCTGCTTCACAGGTGTTGTCGAAATGGCCAGTAGCTAGGGTTTTGTTGGTGCATTCTTGAAGCGTTTAACCCTGGGTTTGCCCCTGTTCCAACATGCTTTATATATGAATGAATGTTAGATCTTCTCTGATGCTATGTGCTAAATGATTAGATATGCTTAAATCTTGGTTAATACTGCACTGATCTGCAATAAGGGTTAATCTACAATGTGAATAAGACTTAGAACTTAATTCACACAATTGGCTAAGTTCTCTATTAAGTATTGTGCTCACAGATCTGTGGCACAGATAGGTTGTAGGCACTTGAGTCCTGCAACCCCCCTGCCTCTACCTTGGATGAGACTTCATTTGCTTCGCAGGTGTTTCCAAAAGGGCTGGTAGTTAGGGTTTTGTTGGTTCATTTTTTAAGCATTGAACCCTATGTCCACCCCTGTTCCAACATCATGCAACTGTACCTCCTGCATAATGGTTGCAA
>JASDQU010199966.1:1838-19236 GCA_032191745.1 Picea mariana
GGATATATAACCATTTTTTGGGCGTCTTCTTTAGGGTTTTTCATACTATAAAGCCTATAGATAAGGTGTGTTGTATTTTTATTAAGTTGATCTTCATGCTAATATTTAGTAGTAGGTTGTTCTTCATGTAGATGTAAGTCAAATTGGCTAAAGGGTTGTTTTTGTGAAAAGAAAGAGGCTATGATGTCGATTGTGTCTTAGGTGTAGACCAAGGTTATGCATGTAACTTTTATGATGAATGAATAAGACAACAAGATAGAAACATAATCAAGGAATGTTGGTTTTCCCATTTTATTTTCTAGGGTAAAATATCTATTTCCTATGTGATTACTTTGTCATTTACTTTCTTGTTTAAATCTGTCTTCCTCTCTTCTATTAGGTTTAGTGTGGAAGCATAATTTCCTATCAAAATGAATTGGGGTTCACATTTTTGTAAGCATGCTATATTGTAACAAAGATTGAATTAGTTATCATTTCAAATTAATAAAGTTGTAGTATTAATTTATGGGTGCAATCTATATTCACTACGATGTATGAATTTTTCGGTTTACCATAATTATATGTCATTGAAACTTTTTCCTTGTTCATAAGATTATATTCAGATACACTACTAACCTAGTTTCAAGATAGATGTTAGGTTATAATACTTATAACTATCTTGAAAATATAATCGATCTTTAATGTTGTATAGATTAATTGTTGTAATTAGCTATCCAATATTTTAGTTTATATAATATTGCATTTCAATTCTAGTTTCATTTTAATTTTCATCTTATACTAGGATTTATTTTAGAGCTAATGTTGCAAACTAGAGTGTCCACCCATAAGGGTGGGAACCATGCTTTGAGATTTTTATCCTGGTGAATTCATGTGTGTTGGTGAGGGTCAAATGTGTATGTTAATAGGAATATAATATCCCTTTGGATGTATTTTCCTTGTCTTTGATATTATTTATATCAAAGTCATATTCACTAAGGAATTCAAGCCATCTAATTTGTCTGGCATTCAATGTTGGATGTCCAAAAAAATATTTCAGACCACCATGGTCCATCCTCAACTCAAATCTTTTTCCCATGATGTCTCCACATATTTAAGGCATGAGATATAGATTCCAAATCCAAGTCATGGATGGCATAGTTACTCTCATGTTATTTCAACTTCCTCGACTCATAACATACCACATGCCCACTTTGTGTAAGGACTCCACCAAGCCTTTCCTTGCATGCATCAATGCACACAATGAAATTCTCATCAGGATCAAAAGTATTTAATATTGGTGCACTTGTCAGTAAATTATTCAAATGATGAAAGATTTCTTCACATTTAGAGGTCCATCCAAACTTCACACCCTTCTTTTGAAAAGAAGTGACTGGGTTTGAAATATTTGAAAATCCTTCAATAAATATTCTATAATAACATGCAAGTCCCATGAATGATCTAACCTCTGTAACATTGTTTGGCACTGACCATCCTCTAATGGATTTTATATTCTTAGGATCAACTTCCATCCCTTCCTCTGAAATAATATGGCCAAAATAATGAATCTTCCTCTAATAAGATGAGAACTTTATTATCTTGGAATATGTAACATCCCCAACATCCAACCGGGCTATGCCACATAAAAATTTCGAACTATATACAAAATTAAAACATAATCACATGGAAAAGCTTGCATAACTTTATATATATAACTTAAAACAGAAAAATAAATTCTGCAAATGCACAGATTCATACATAATAATTATAAAAACACACATGCAACACACACAGGAATAACCCATAAAAATAAACGCATACATAATAATGCAACATGCAATTTAACACAAATTGGACACTTATCTTGATAAAAATATCACCAACTGTGTGCAGACCTTCCACGAACCTCCCAACCTTAGACCATGCTACTCATCACTCTTAGCAGTGGGTCACCCTCGAGCTAGGACTAAACTCCACCTGTGTAAAGGGATTCCTAACCAGGATGATATATCTCAAACAACAAGAAAAACTCTGTCACATGTGCCAACTCGAACTAAAAACCTATAATCCCCCATTCCCCACATGCCTATCCCACCCCAAGAAGTGTTCCCCTTCTCTGCTCAACAGTCCTTTGGCTACCCCACTTCCTTTCTAGGGCTTCAACAACAGGTCAGATAGGAAGTCTCAGAGCCCTGTAGCTGCAGTTTGGCACCTTCAGGAAATCAATTCCCAGCAATTCTCTCACCTAGAGAGAAATTTCTCACAGGCCTAACAACCTGCCTCTTCAATATCCCACGTGCCTAACAACCCACTTCTTCAATCCATCTCCCAAGATAACTAGGTACAGATAAAGGTATGGGTACGGGTACATGTACGGATATGGGTACAGGTACAGGTACGGTTACAGATACATGTACAGGAAGGTGTGAATGATAAGTGAATGAGTGAGTGAATGTGATGGAATCCCCCTAAAATGAACTAAGTCCAAGCTATATGTATGCATGTTCCCAACTTGACACTTGTCATGTTAAGAACTACTTTGGCCCACTTGTCCCCATCCTTAGAACTTAGGATAAAATAATTATCCATACTTTATACTTTAAGGAATATCAATATAATATTCATTTTTGGCTTAATCTCCCTAACTTAGCCCCTTATCCTTAACTTTTATCTCCCCCTTTCCCTAGCTAGTGGATTTTAGTCCCCCATACTCTTTTTACCGTGGTCGTTCTACACGTAGCGATGTATTATATTAATGATAAAAAATATATATATATAGCCTCACTAACCTTTAGCATCTAGGCTCTCCAACCTATTTCAACACACAAGACTCCTAGCTTATAATAACTGGCTCACCAGCCTATAAAACACAACATATACACAAAAAATCTCTCTGGTCTCAATATCACGTGCAATTAATCTTGTTGTGTGTAGTATCCTGGAATGTTCACACTTCATCATTTTAGTGCATGGTACATGTGTGCACTATACCATGGAAGGTGCATGCAAAAATGATATCAAATAGCTCACCAACTTAAGCACATTTTCATTTACATTTATAGTTGGGGTTCGGCCTAGGGGTATTACATTCCCCTCACCTTATTTATGCATTGTGCTCAATGCAATATATACACATATACAACCAAAGTTTCAAAAATCCTCAAAAAGATGCAGGTATTCTACATGCATAACATCTTCATGCTCCCAAGTTGCGTCCTCAGGACCGTACCAAGTCCATTGGACCTTTACAAGCTCTATGGCTTGATTCCAGAACTGTTTGATTTTCCAGTCTAGAATGTGTATCTGATGTACTTGGAAAGCACCTTCTTGCTCCACCTTAATCACATTCCAATCAATAACATTATTAGCAACAAGTGTATATTTCTTAAGCAATGATACATGAAATATATTATGAATGGTCATTGATGTAGGCAAGGCAATCATGTATGCTACAGGACCAATCCTCTCTAGGATTTCAAACAACCCACAATAGCGAGCTGCCAACTTTGAAAAATTTCCCAACTTCAGGGAACTACTATTGGCCTTTACTTTCAAGAATACATGGTCACCCACTTTAAATTCCTTGTGAGTTCTACCCTTATCAGCATAGATTTTCTGCCTGTCTTGGGCAGCCTTTAAATTTTGTTTTATTTTCAACATTTGCTCTTCCATTTCCTTGAGTAATTATGGCCCCAATACTGCTCTATTTGATGGGTTTTCCCAGCTTACTAGTGTGTTGCACCTTATTCCATAAAGTGCCTCAAGTGGTCTCATCTTTAGAGATGCTTGGTACCCATTGTTATAAGCAAACTCTACTAAGTGTAAGTAGTTTTCCCATTTTGATGGTTTATCCATCACATACATCCTTAGCATATCCTCAAACACTTGATTCACCCTCTTTGTTTGTCCATCTGATTCTGGATCGTAAGCTATGCTAAAATTCAAACTTGTTCCAAATCCATTAAATAATCCCTTCCAAAAATTTGATACAAATTTTGGATCTCTGTCAAACACAATTGTCTTGGGTATACCATGTAATCAAGCAATTTCTCTCAATATCATATTTTTTAATTCCCGAGAACTTGGTACATAGATTCTTCCCTTGTGCATGAGAATTTCATCATTTTCTAGCTTATAGTCTTCAATTTTCTACTGCAAAACACCTTGCTGTAATTTTGTTACTTGTTCCTTGTATTGCAAATCTGATTTTGTAGCCTCTAAGATTCTATCTTTCAAATATGATTGGTACATTCTTATGGTTGTAGCATGCAACTCATGCACCCTTCTGCTAAGTGCATCAACCACCTTGTTATCGTTCCCTTTGATATTCTTTATATCAAAGTCATATTCACTGAGAAATTCTAACCATCTGCTTTGCCTGGCATTTAGAGTTGGTTGATCAAATAAAAATTTCAGACCATTATGGTATGTCCTTAGCTCGAACCTTTTCCCCATGAGATAGTGCCTCAACTTCCTTAACGCATGCATTATGGCTTCCAACTCCAAACCATGAGTGGCATAGTGCATTTCATGCTCCTTCAACTTATTTGTTTCATAACATACAACAAACCCATTTTGACTGAGGAATCCACCAAGTCCTTCTTTACATGCATCTATGCATACAATGAAGTCTTCATTTGGATCTACAATCCTTAGTATTGGATCACTTGATAATAATTGCTTCAAGTGTTGGAAACTCTTTTCACAATCCAATGTCCACTGAAAACCATTCTTTTGCAAGGAAGTGATCGGGTGTGCAATATTTGAGAATCCTTCAATAAATCTCCTATAGTAGCCTACAAGGCCCATGAATGATCTGACCTCTATCACATTCTTTAGCACTTAAATTTGGTGTTGCGCGGTGTAGAGTGGTAATGTGCAAAAAATAACGATGCGTGGATGTGTGCACTAGATTTAGCACTGTACGGTGCAGATTGGGTGTGCATAGGCATAATATTGGCGCACGTGGTGTGCGTAGTATTTGCAGAGCGCATAGGAATTTTGTTGGTGCACAAACAATGTGGGTATATTGTTGTTGCGCAACAGTTTAGTTAATGGTGCACGTGGATTATTGGTGTGCAGTGAGAGCATACTAAAGTTTGGCATGGTGTAGTGCATAGAGTGAAATCCACGTGAAATATTAGCATGTGACACAAAAATTGCTCACAACAGGTATTAGTGCATGAACCAAAATTGTGCGCGGTAGATATTGGCGTGTGACACAAAATTAGTGTGCACCTGTTATTGGCGCGACAGAGAAGTGATCCACAATGTATATAAGTGCGTGAAGCATGCAATACCTTATGGTGTTGTTGCATAGGCTAAAATATGGGTGTAAATTTTCAAATTTGTGCGTGCAAAGTCATTTGGATGGTCCACAACAACAGAAAACAAGTGAATTTTCTGTGACATTTCATACTATTTGAAGGCCATTTTTTTTGCAACGCAGTTTTGAGGCCCTAAACAACGTTTTTGGCTACTCAAACCCAGGAAATAGAGTGTACCAAGGTACACTATGTATTTTCAACTCAAATGAAATATCCCGGAGAGATCTTTCTAATGGTGTAAACCATTCATCAAATAGATCTTTTATGAGGAAGTTACAGGACAAACAATGGAGGGTAAATTTTAAGACCCAACTAACTTCAAAAGGCCATAACTTTCCGCTCAAGACTCAAAATTGAGCATGGAAGCAGGCATTGGAAAGGTCTTGAACATTAGAATATAAATATTCACTCAAAACAATTAATTTGAACATACAATTCCTCATAAAATCAGAAGAAAGAAGTATGATATATTATTGAACTAGAATGGTCCATATTTTTCATGAAATTGATGAGTCAGTTAACCTGACAAAGTTTTGTTGGTTGCACATTTTTTAGAGTTAACAACAACTAGATTAGACTAGGATCAACATAGAGTGTAGAGGGATGGAAACTAAACAGGGGGCTTATAGTCAGGAATATGATATCAGAGGGATGGATGTCCATATGGGAATTGAAGGAACAAACTCAAATGGACATGGCAAAGGAAAGGAAGAAAACATGAATATGGTAGAGGCCATTAAAAATTTGCAAAAGGATTTTGAAAGACATAAAAATGATAAAGAAAGGATTATGAAAGACAAGGAGAAACAAGAGGACTTCAACATGAATTTAATGCAGAGCTTGAACATAATAGAAAAGAAATTGGATAAGGAGAGTGGTTGTTATAACCCTAATTTGCACCAGACATACTTACCTAGCATTAGGCCATCTCAGACTCCTTATTTTCCAAAACAATACTGAACAACTCTTCTTAAAAAAACCCTTTATAAAGTCCCACGTGCCCTGCTCCATTACTGCATGCATGTACACGCTAGCTGCCCCAATACAGCCTGCGTGTACACGCTAGCTGCCCCAATACAGCCCGTGTGTACCTACAAAAGCATGGAAAAAGGAAAGTTGTTGATGGAACACACAACTTTGGGCAAGTTAACTAAACCTTTTGGCCATGCATGGCCGGTAATTCGAACAAATGCCTAGCTCCTCCTAGCCTATAAAATAAGGGGTAAGGGTCCCATTTGAAAGGAAAAAAATCATAGTAAAGAGACTATACCCGATTGAGCATTCCCCTTGTCCTAACCTTAGCCATCCTTGTGCAAAGAGAAGTATAAAGAAAAGTAGTTGGAGGAAAGTTGAAGAGGAGCCCAAGACTAGTTTTGAGGAGCAGTGTCGACCACATATTGTAATTTTACTCTTGTGAAAATTAATATAAAAAGGAATATTTTTCCCGTCCTGCCATATCATGTGTTCAAGTTGAATGTTTATTTCATGATATTGTCACAACTAACCCAACAATTAGTATATAAAATGCATGTTCGCATCTTTTTGTTTGTTCATGAGTGAATGCAGGTCAGCTTTCGGAGGAGGCTTTCTATCAAAGAGTGAGTGAAAGAAAAGGGATTGACATCAAACGAAGGAATTAAGGTAGAGTTATCAAATCTCATTTACACCTTTGTATTGCATGAATGTGGGGTTTTGTGTTGGGAGAATTGGAAAGAGTAGAGGCCTTTGAAATGGTCATTTTCTACATGCATGATTAGAGCCCTTCAATGCTAAGTCCGTAGTAGGTATTCCCACCCACAACAGTGGCTCAAGAAAATTAGGAAATCACAGGTCTCCTGATGAGAAAATAAGAACAAGAAGTGTTAGCAAACATCACCATCACTCTCCTAGGCATTCCAATAGGAGAGCACACAAATAATCAAGTCCATCCCTTGTCAGGAAGCATAAAAGGTTTGGGGTGGATGAGATACGAGGATAAATGAACAAAATCAAACCTCCTACATTTGATGGTGAACACAAGAAGGATGAATATGCATAGACATGGCTATTGGGCATGAGAAAGTATTTTCAATTTCATAATTATTCTTCTCATGTAGAAGGAAGAATTTCCATCTATCAACTCAAGGGAAAGGAATCCATGTGGCGGGATCAACTTGTGCAGGTGCAACATATTAAAGACAAAAATGTTACTTGGAAGGGATTCAAGAAATATTTTGAAAATAAATATTTGACTAAGAGATCCTATGACAAGAAAATGAAAGAGTTCTTTGAACTCAAAATTGGGAGTATGACCATAGATGAATATGAAATAAGGTTTTTAGAACTGTTGAAGTATGTTTCTTTCATCAAGGATGAGACAGTTAAGATTCAAAGGTATTTGAGTGTATTTCCATCATTCATCAGTGACAAAATACAATATGACGATCCAAAAACATTGGAGGAGACCATAATGCGAGATAAATGTCTATATGATCAGAAAAAAACAAGGCAAACTTTCCAAAAATCTTGGGAATATAAGAAGAAATTCAATATGGATCAGAGGAAGAAGGGGACTAAGCCACCATTCTTCAAAAATAGTCCTCAGGGACAACCAACTTTTAAGGAACCCAAAATGATTGAGATAGGGGAGCAAAGGCCAAGGAAGCCAACTATTCAATGTTGGGGTTATAAGGGAGATCATATGTATAGAGATTGTCCTCATCGAGGTGAAAAAGTGAGGACTTTTAACAATGTACAACAAGATAAAAAAATGGAGTACATGGGCAGAAATGTACCAAGGATCTATGCAGCCATGGACAACAACCAAGCAGAGTATCAACCACATATGATTGAAGTAAAAGTTATGATCAACAACCAAACCATTTCTATTTTAATTGATTCAGGAGATACTCATAGTTATATAGATCCTAAGATGGAGGAAAGATTTCATTTTTCAAGAAGAAAGCATGGAAAATCTTAGTTGGTGCAGTTGGCTACCGGATCCAAAATAAAAGTTAATGAGATGGTTAATTCATGTCCTATGGACATGAATGGACTGAACACCAGGGAAGATTTGAACATATTGCATTTGGGTTCCTATGGATGTCTAATTGGGATGGATTGGTTGGACCAACATCATGCTATCCTAGACTGTCATAGCAAGGTATTTACTTGCTTGGATGAGGAAGGGAACCTAAGGACAGTACAGGGAATTCCCAGGGCAATAATTGTCAAAGAAATTTTAGCATTTCAACTGAAGAAATGTTATAGAAAAGGATGTCAAATATTTTCATCTCATATGGAAGAAACACCTAAATATAAGGTGTCAAATATTGAAGATTATGCTGTGCTAAAAAAGTTTGAAGATGTGTTTAAGAAAATACCTAGATTACCCCCTAAAAGAGACATTGATTTCTCCATAAATATGATGCTTGGATCAACTCCAGTATCCAAGAGTCCCTATAGGATGAGTACACCAGAATTGAAGGAGTTGCAAATGAAACTTGAAGAGCTTCTGAAGAAGGGGTATATACGCCCAAGTGTGTCACCTTGGGGTGTCCCGGTTTTGTTTATGAAGAAAAAGGATGGAACATTGAGACTTTGCATTGACTTTAGGTAGTTGAACAAAGTAACTGTGAAGAATAAGTATCCTTTGCCAAGGATCGATGAACTCTTTGATCAGTTGAAAGATGCAAAAATATTCTCCAAGATTGATCTCAGGTCAGGTTATCATCAAGCAAGAATTAAATAAGAAGACATCAACAAGACTGCTTTCAGAACAAGGTATGGTCATTATGAGTTCACAGTGGTGCCATTTGGATTATCAAATGCACCAGTTGTCTTCATGTGTTTAATGAATGGTATTTTCAGAGAATACTTAGACAATGTTGTCATTATATTTTTACATGACATTCTTATATATTCTAAATCAAATAAAGAGCATGAACAAGACTTGAGGATGGTATTACAAGTATTAAGGGAGCATCAGTTGTATGCCAAATTGAGCAAGTGTTCATTTTATCACAAGAAAATTCATTATTTGGGGCATACCATTTCAGAGGAAGGGAAAGCAGTGGATCCTGAAAAAATAAAAGCCATTAGAGGATGGTTAGCGCCAAAGGATGTGACATAGCTCACATCATTCATGGGCCTTGCAGGCTACTATAGGAGATTTATTAAAGGATTCTCAAATATTGCACACCCAATCACATCCTTGCAAAATAAGGGTGTGAAGTTTCAGTGGACATTGGATTGTGAAAAGAGATTCTAGCACTTAAAGAAATTATTAACAAATGTAATACCCCTAGGCCGAACCCCAACTGTAAATGTAAATGAAAATGTACTTAAGCTAGTGAGTTGTTTGATATCATTTTTGCATGCACCTTCCATGGTATAGTGCGCACTAAAATGATGAAGTGTGCACATTCCAGGATGTCGTGCACAACAAACTTAAGTGTGCACGATATTGAGGCCATAGATCCTTTTTGTGTATATGTTATGTTTTATAGGCTAGTGAGCCAGTTATTATAAGCTAGGAGACTTATGTATTGAATTAGGTCGGAGAGCCTAGATGCTAAAGGCCAGTGAGCCTATTTTTGTATATGTTTTTTCATTAATATAATACATTGTTGTGTGTAGACCGACCACGATAAAAGAGTATGGGGGACTAAACTCCACTAGTTAGGGAAAGGGGGGGCTAAAAGTTAAGGATAAGGGGATAAGCTAGGGAGCTTAATCCAAAAAGGAATATTATATTAATATTCCTTAAAGTATAAAGTATGGATAATTATTTTATCCTAAGTTCTAAGGATGAGGACAAATGGGCCAAAGTAGTTCTCAACATAAGAAGTGTCAAGTTGGGAACATGCATACATATAACTTGGACTTAGTTCATTTTTGGGGGATTCCATCATCACTCACTCATTTAGTTGTCCTTCATACCTTCTTGTATCGTAAATGTACCTGTAACTATATTCGTACCTTCCTATCACTATACCTATACCTGTACCCGTACATGTACCTGGTTATCTTGGGAGATGGACTGAAGAGGCGAGTTGTCATGCCTATGGGATACTGAAGAGGCGAGTTGTCAGAACCATGAGAAATTTCTCTCTAGGTGAGAGAATTACTGGGAACTGATTTCTCAAAGGTGTCAAATTGTAGCTAGAGGGCTCTGAGACTTCCTGTCTGACCTATTGTTGAAGCCCTAGAAAGGAAGTGGGGCAGCCAAAGGACTGTTCAGAAGAGAAAGGCCACACTTCCTGGGGTGGTACATGCATGTGGGTAATGAGGGATTGTAGGCTGTTAGTTCAAGTTGGCACCAATGACGGAGTTTTTTCCGTTGTCTGAGATACATCATCCTGGTTAGGAATCCCTTCACCCGAGTGGAGTTTAGTCCCATCTTGGGGGTGACCCACTGTTGAGAGTGATGAGCAGCATGGTCTAAGGGTGGGAGGTTCGTGGAAGTTCTGCACACATTTGGTGATATTTTTACCAAGATAAGTGTCCATTTTGTGTTAAATTACATGTTGCATTATTATGTATGCGTTTATTTTTTATGGGTTATTCTTGTGTGTGTTGCATGTGTATTTTTATTATTATTCTGTATGAATCTATGCATTTGTAGAATTTATTTGTCTGTTTTAAGTTTTTTATATATAAAGTTCTACAAGAGTTTCTGTGTGTATATGTTTTAATTTTGTATACAGTTCGAAATTTTTATGTGGCATAGCCCAGTTGGATGTTGGGGATGTTACAACATACAACTAATTCTCCCTCAATACCTGTAGCACCATCCTCAATTGGTGTTCCTACTCCTCCTCCATCTTTGAGTAGATGAGTATATCCTCCAAGAAAAAAATAACAATCTTGTCCAGATACTCTCTAAACACTCGACTATAATGGCCCCACTACAAACTCATAATGGCCATACCTTGTTATAAATGTTGTCTCGTTGATATCTTATTCTTTAATTTTAATCTAATGATAGATGGACCTCCATTCAATCTTGGAAAATACCCTTGCACATTTTAGTTGATCAAATAGATCATTGATCATTGGCAAAGGAATTTTTTTCTTTATGGTAACCTTATTCAACTACCTAAAATCAATGCACAACCTTAAGGTTCCATCCTTCTTCTTCACAAAGAGAATTGGGGCACTCCAAGGTGAAACACTTGGGAATATATAACCCTTCTTCAAAATTTCTTCAAGCTACATCTGTAATTCCTTTATCTCTCATGTGCTCATCTTATAAGGAGTCTTAGACATTAAGACAGATCTAGACACCAAATCAATGGAGAAATAAATGTCTCTCTTTCGTTGCAACCCTAGCATCTCCCCAAATACATCCTCCTAATATGTCAATACTGGATGGTATTCAATACCTGAACTTTTATCTTGAGATGCCTCTTCCATATGGGCTACATAAATCTGGCATCCTTTTTTGAACTCTTTTTCAACTGCATGGATAAAATTTCTCTGATGAATACATGCCTTGGAATCCCCTGAAATTTCATTTTCTTCCCTTCCTCACCAAGACAAGTGAATTCCTTGTTGTAGAAATATAGAACAACATGATTCTTTTCCATAAAATCCATACTAATTAAGCAGTCATATGAACCTAAAGGTATGATATCCAAATATCCCTTTTTTCTAATTCCATTCATATCCACTGGAAAATACTTAACTAGCTCATTGTTCCACCTCTTCGACCTAGTAGCTAGTTGGACCAACCAATATGTTCCAATATTTATTCTTTTCAAATGAAATATCTCAACAATATTAGGATCTATGTGACTATGGATAGCTATAGAGTCAATTAAATTAATTATGGTATGATTATCAATCTTACCTTCGACTTCAATCATATGAGATTGGTATTCTACTTACCTATTTTCCAAGGCTACATAAATCCTTGGTATGTTTTCTCCCATGTCCTCAACTATATCAACCTCTTATATATTGTGAAAAATCCTCATCCTTTCTCCTTTGTGAAGGAAGTCCTTATACATGTGGTCTCCCTCACATCTCCAATATTTTATGGGTCGTTTTCTTCACCTCTTCCCTAAAGAATCTTTCATCGTAGGATAATTTTTTGCTATATGTCCTTGAGAACTATTTCTAAAAAATGGTGGCATAACCTTTTTTTTATTTTCTCCACATTGCATTTCTTCTTCTCATCCCTAAATTTTTGAAAATACGTACTTCATTTTCTCTTCTCATAAAGATACTTATATTTTGTTATGGATTCTTGGAAGGTCTTGTGTTCATCAAAATGTATCTTATCATTGTTGAAAGAAGGTAGCTCACTTCGAAATATTTGGATTTTAACCTTCTCATCCTTTAGGAAACGAACATACCTCAACAATTCAAGGAACTTCTTCCCATACTCATCCATTGTCATGATTACAATATTGAGTTAAAATAACTCTTGCAACTTCTTGTCATGATAATGGTGTGACACATATTTCTTCTGAAACTACTTTGTGAACTGTCTCTTTGAGATCCTCCTCTCATCAATTTTCTTAACCTGCTTGAGTCAATCCCACCACATTGATGCTTTTCTTTGACGATGGTAGATTGCAATTATAGCTTCCACATTTGATTAATAATTGTGTAGGAAGTATTTCCTCATTCCCAATAATCAATATTCTTCATCTTCACCTTTTTATGATCACCATCAAATGTAGAAGGCTTAATATTCTTAAGCTCTCATTGCAAATCATCTACTTCATACCTCCTTTTATGATGTATGATGGGAAACAAAATTGGGTTGCTCTCTGAATCTGAGAATGCATGTGCCCTTGTATCGGAGTGCCTTGGTGAATGGTGATGATGTCTACTAGCAGTTTTATAGTTCTTAGAACTTTTGGCACCCTCTCTCTGGCATGAGATCTATGTTTTGTCGCTTACCTTGAATCTGATTCTTTGTTTATTTTCTTACGCAGTATATTCAAGCTTTGTAACCATTGAATGTTGATGTAGTTATGCTCATCTTGAGGTCTTAAAACCCTCTCATTGTCTTCTCTATAGCTCAAAACTCCTCTTTTTATGCTTCTCATGGTCTCCACTAACTATATGTTTTCTTTGTTTCTTCTCTAAGACCATTTGACCCAATCTCTACAATAACCAAGTTGATATTCAACCCTTTGACTTCCTCCTCATGGATGCAAGCTACTTGTGCATATTCCATGTCTCTGGTCCTCATTCTAAACCTGATGTGTTCTACATGTACCCTTAATACCACACCATGTGCATGCAACAAAATTTGTTAGATAAAAAAAAATCTGCACTTCTGGAAATTGTACATAATTTTCTACTCTTTAAGGCCACTGATTTCTTTATTTTGATTTGCTAAGAAATTATGTTGATGAAATATGAATTATGGGTGGATAAGATGATTCTACTCTCCAACATATTTCCAATGACTACTCACTTGCTCTATTATGAGATTCAAGTAGAAAGTTATAGACTTTTGAATTTTGCCAATTTACCCCTTTTGTGCACCTTTCTCCCTAGTGCAATTAAGCTCAAACACCAACTTTTGCCACTTGTAGAGGGAAATATGTTAAGAACCAAGGAAAATTTTATATGAGGCATTGATAATACTGATGATAGTGAGTTCAAAATAATTCTCAGATTGTCGATCTAATGCTCTAGTCAAAATCTGTAATATGGAAATGACAACTTTGCACTTTTTTCCAGACTTAGAATTTTTATCCAAACTAGGAAGTTATGGACAAACTTTACAAAGGAAAACTTATGTTTCTTGACGAGTAGATAAAATTTTGAGTAAATAATATTATCCAATTTTTCCATCTGAGGTCCCTTTTCCTCCTCTAAAATTCCCAAAAATCCCTAAAAGTGGCCCAAAATAGCGGATTTTTCTATGTTTTGACATCTCCACTACAACCTCCTTGGAATCTGGCCAATTCCTTGATTTTGTATTTTTATGTCTTTTTTTTTACATCGTGAAAAAACAAACATCAGTGATAGAGCCCTTACCACTGAGTACCACTTTGCTCAAAGGATGATTTTAAGGATGGAAATTTATATTAAAATGTAGAAACCTGAGCTAATCTTAGTAGTCCTTAATATGCAAAATGTAAAATGTTTGGCGATTTTTAAGGTAAAATAATTTTATTCTACGGAATTTGGGTGAATCATTTTTTGGGAAAACCCATGGAAAATTATCCCATTTGTGAAATTTAGCCCCTAAAATCATCTATGCTCTGCTCCTCAAAAACCTCTAATTTGCAATTTTTGAAACAATTGTGGATAATTGGCCAATGACCCTCACTGGCACTTTTTTAGACCCTGACATTGTAGAAAAACCCAGAAAATTTCATCTTCTTTTGAGTTATTTTTCTCTTGCTATGACAAAAATAAAAATTTGGCTCTATATATATATTTTTAACATAGAACAACTTTCACTGATGTGGCATTTTTTTGACATGGCTACTAATGTGGCACCCTAAGTCCACATGGAACCATGAGGTGATGCCATGTCACCCCCTTGACCACCCTAGCCCTACCATGTCATCCATTGTGTCGTTCTCTTCTCTCTCTCTCTCTCTCTCTTCTCTCTTCCTTATTTCCTTGTCACCATTCTTCTCTCTCTTCTTTCCTTCTCTTTCCTCTTTCTTCCTTTTCCTTTATTCTCTTTTCTTTATTTATTTTATCTTCTTATGGGACCCACCCATACCTGACTTTCCACATGGAATTTGATCCAACTGCAGATGGGAATAAGCCTTTCCTGCTTTTCCAGGCCTCCATTTGGCACTCATCCATTGGTTATGGTGATGGGAAAATCCCATCCGACACCATTTTCCTCATGGTGCACCACATACTCATTCCCTAGATTGAATGGTGGATAGTGAAGGATGATCAATGGCTAAGAATGATATGAAAACTTTTAGTGGGAGGGATGCTAACAACAAAAAAGGTCATGATACCACCAAACCACCTTCCGCATATGTGTCAAACTCTCGTTCAACTTAGGGCATTTAAAAAATGTTCAAAACCACTTTAAAATTTTTCAATATCACTTATGGTTTGGAAGCCCACTACTTCGTCTGTCATGGCCCCTAGGTCACCCCTGGGGCCCGTCACTATGCACTACAGACCCCTGATCTCACCACCATATCCTACCACCTTTCCATAGTGGAGTTGCCATGTGGCTTCCACATCACCATGAACGAAATTTTCTATTTTTTTTGAAAAAATCCAAAAATCCCCAAATTTTCAAAAAATGTCTATTTTCAAAATTTCCCATCATGGCTGCCATGAAACTCTACAATTAAGCTTCCCATGGTTAATTTTGGCCATGTGGATATCAATTCAACCTATGTACCTGAAAGCCAACATCCCCACACTGATTTTTCGATGAATTTTACTAAAAAAATGGGGGTTTTCCCCAATTTCTTCAATGGCTACCATGGTTATGCAATTCTTGACCTCTTTTCCGAAGCTCTTCCTAAACTCGAGCAATTAACTCCAACTAATTGTCCCCTTGACAACTCTAGACATGATTTGATTAAAATTCACCTTGAAATTTGGGGGTTTTACCCCATTTCTTCCATGGCTTCTCAATCATTCATTCTTTCATCCGATTATAGGTAAAAAATCACTCAACTAGAGGTAAAATTTCGGGATTTTAACCCCTAAGTTCAATTTCTCCAAAATTATAGAAAATTTATCCAACTTCTCACAGGAAACGCTTTTCAAATAATTTGTAAACATGCTTTGAAAATTTTCATCTGCACATTTCTTCTTCAGCGTGCCGACTCTGGCCCATGCAGGCTTAGTAACAAAGTTACCAAATCAACGAGAACTCTCCAAAGTTCTCATTTTTTTGGAGGTCGCATTGAGTGGTTATTTTTACCCCCGAATAAAAAAGTGGCACTATTGATAGGACCCCTTTTTGGGGGGATGGTTGGGATGGTTAAAATCCTGACTTGTTTGAAATCACGACCTTGACAGAAATATTAAAACCTTAAAATTGACCCTCAAATAGAAAAGTGATGTTACAAATAACACGGTTTTTTTTTGGAATCAAAAGTAGAAGTTAATTAAAATTGTAGGCTCAATAGCTACATCATTGTTGACTAAAAACTCAAAATTGACTCCTTAATCGTCACTTGAAAAATTATTTATTAATAAATTCTTCTTTTTTAAATTTACATTAAAAATTAAATAAATAAATCTCTGCAACAAATTAAAAAAAACATTTAAAAATTAAAATAAAATCCATAACCCAATTAGAAAAACAAAAATTAAAAAACCCAAAAGAGACCAATTTTATTGAAAAAAAATCCAAAAAAATAATAAAATCCAAAATAAAATAAAAATAATAATTAAAAAACACTAAAATACAAATGAAAAAAAATCCAAAAAGTTAAAAATTAAAAATTAAAATAAAAACATTTAAAATAAACCAGTGGAAAAAAATTAAAAAACAATTACAAATTATAATTATAAAAAAATATGATAAAAAAAAAATCAATTATAAAAAATATGAAACGTTTTAAAAAACGATTATAAAACAATAAAAAATAAAATTTTACAATAGTTATAAAATAAATAAATATAGAAAACTCTTTTAAAAAAAAATAGAAATAAAACCATGCATTGATGGGGGAACGCGATTATTAGAAATGCTCATCCCCCACCCCCGAGCCTCCTCCCTCCCATCCTCACCTCCTACGCTCCCCTTCCTCTCACCCGACCCGCCCCTCATTGCGGTGGTCGATGGGTTGTGCAGTGACGGCGAGGGAGGAGAGGGGGTCGGGGAGAGCGATGGTAATGATGGGGGAGGAGAGGGGGCCGAGGAGGGTGAGGAGTGTAGGAGGTGGGGATAGGAGGGGTCCGAAGAAGGGGACACGCGTTTCTCAAAATCACACTCCCCCACCAATGCACATATTTATTTTTACTTCTTAAATCGTTTTGTATTTTAATTTATTTTCTATAAAAGTATTTTTTGTTTACTATTTTTTTTTAATTTAATTTTTTTTTTTTTAATTTTTTTTTTAACGTAGGGAGGGGGTCCCGGGAGGGGACGCGCATTTCTCAAAATC
The DNA here is from genome assembly GCA_032191745.1 of Picea mariana. Classification (NCBI taxonomy): domain Eukaryota; kingdom Viridiplantae; phylum Streptophyta; class Pinopsida; order Pinales; family Pinaceae; genus Picea; species Picea mariana. The sequence continues at coordinate 19,198 of JASDQU010199966.1, forward strand.
ACAATCCCCACCAATGCACGATATATATTTGTACTTTTT